>JACATO010000289.1:0-80867 GCA_018389105.1 Nautilus pompilius | reverse complement strand
ATGAGAGAGAGAGGAGAGCAGAGAGATGAAAGAGAGAGAAAAAGAAAAGAGAGAGAGAGGGGAGGGAGAGAATGATGAGATGAGAGACGAAGATATGAGGGAGAGAGAGTATGTAGAAGATGAAGAGAGAAGAGACAAGGAGGGTGTGATGGGGGAGAGAGGAGAGAAGGAAATGAGAAAGGGATAGAGAGAGAGGAGGAAGAGAGGAGAGGGGGAAGGGAGGGAGAGATTAGAGAGAGAAAGGGGGGGAAGAATTATAGAGAGGGAAGTAGGGGGAACATATGAGGGAATTAAGAGAGGGAGAAAGGGGAATTAAAACGATAAATAAAAGGCCTCTACTGCATTTTAAAAATATTTTCCTTTCTTTAATCATTTAAATTTCTTAAATAAAGTTAACTACAAAAAACCTACTTGGAGACTTGCGATAAAGAATAGCCAGCTATTTTAAAGTTGTTAGGTACGAGAAGTGAAACATTAAAAGAGACCTGTAAAGGCGGAACTAGGATTAATGTTGTGCTCGGCCTCTTCTTTTCAGTAATTCGCGGACACTTTTAAATACAGGAATATTCGCGTGCACCGACCCGTGAAATGACTGGGACTTCTGCATCACTTGGTGACAAAAGATTCAAAGTGTTTCTGAGATTTCGTCCACATTTGCAGCATCAGCGATCTTGGTATCACAGAAGGCCTAAATTGATGCGAAAATGATAGTGCCATTCATTTGATAACAACTGCTTTGTTATGGATGAACACTAGGAAGCAAATCAGCCCCACCGTTAATCCGATGCTGTATATATTTATCTCTCTGTCCTTTTTTTTTTTTTTAAACGGTTTAAACGGTATGGCCGGATTCTCCAAACTCCAAAGGTTGGGAACTGAACTCAAAATTGCGCGATCCAGAGATATTTTGATAATATATTTACCTTACTAAAAGTTTACGACTAAAACAAGATATAAAGAATTAATAATAATAATAATAATAATAATAACAATAATAATAATAATAATAATAATAATAATAATAATAAATAATTTAATAATAATAATAATAATAATAACTAATAATAATAAAATAATAATACTAATAATCATAATAATAATAATAATAATAATAATAATAATAAATAATAATAATAATAATAATAATAAT
This sequence comes from Nautilus pompilius, assembly GCA_018389105.1. Classification (NCBI taxonomy): domain Eukaryota; kingdom Metazoa; phylum Mollusca; class Cephalopoda; order Nautilida; family Nautilidae; genus Nautilus; species Nautilus pompilius. Next base: position 79,717 of record JACATO010000289.1, on the reverse strand, counting down.
AATAATCTAAAGAAGAAGCGATGTACAGCGACTCTTAATCTACGTTGGGTGCGAGATGGCAAGAAAGACATTTTCTCGTCACTCGCGAGTTTTTACTTTGTAAATTTTCTGAACCCGCTCTCTGTGTTTCGCTCTCTGCTAGTGGAGCTTTTCTCCTCTGACAGGTCTTGGAAGCATCCAAAGACAGCAGACAGCGTCTATGGATGTTAAAGTACTTTTAAACAACAACAACAACAACAAGCATTCATTGGAACATTTCCTTTACAACTGTTTGCGAGAAATTGTAAAGTCTCGTCTCTATCGGCTATTTTAGTCTGGAAGGAAGCGGAACTGCAAATAGCGGCTCAGGGCTGAATAACTTGAAGAAAATACGAATAACGTTTTTAAAATTTATTCCGTATGATGAACTTCTGAAAATACGCAACAGAATAATATTTTTTAAATTTCATTTCTCAGAATTTGTTCCAGTGTTTGCCATTTTATTTGAAAAATAGCGAAATTTTATTTAAAACTTGTTGAATAAATTGGTTTTCTACCTTAATATTTAAGAGAATTGAGAGAGCAAAAGAATCATTTTAACTTGGTAGATAAATCTGCACACGATCTAGTAAACTGAGAGATCAAGGCATAGCTTATATACCGAACCCATATTGTGTACTCCCTTGCGACTCTCTTGACACTTGGTTGTCTGGTTACTACTTTTTGTATAAAGTATCCACATAATTAAATAAATATTCAAATATACGAACTACATAGCATCATTACAGATAAATTTACTTTAAATTCTAACGATCAAGAAAAGAAAGAAAATCCTCTTATTACTTATAGGTTTGGCGAAATGTATTCCAAAAGTTTATCGTAATTACGGACGTCGAAACCATGTTTATACATTAAAATTAAGTCTGTTGTCAGAACTGTAAACTAGTTTCATTTGTAACCTTATTAATAGTATTCCTCGTTTCAAAATAGTTATTTTAACGTCTGTAATCAGCACACAGGTTTTCTGTGGTTCGAACTCGCGTGAACATGGCACCCCGCCACCTACCGGCAGACGAAGTATCGGTGGCTGTAAGATTTTGACCATGGCACCCCGCCACCTACCGGCAGACGAAGTAGCGGTGGCTGTAAGATTTTGACCAATTACTACTACTACTGCTAATAATAATAATATAATAATAATAATAATAATAAATAATAATAATAATAATAGTTCGAACCAAAGTAATTTTAAAAAAATCATTTTTTTTAAAAAGGGACTAAAACCTTCAGTGCCAGTATGCTTAAACCGTTTGTAACCACGTCTGAAGGAAAACTGTCTACTGACGTTTCGACGAGTTTCCTATTTCCATCCTCAGTACTGGGTTGTTTTTTAATTGCACGTTATAGAACTTCTCCACAGTACGTAGTGGTGTATCTTCTGAGAAAGAACGCGTGTCACACACGTGGTTAGAAAGAAGGAGAAAAGCTAACGATGTCAGAAGAAGTGAAGAGGGAGTAAAGCAAAAGACCCGTCTAAAACCGAGGTGCGTAGTGAATTTTCGAAATATTTTTTCTCGATTTATTAGAAATTTGATTCTATTTTTTCTGTTTAGTTTTTTTCCAAATACTTAGCAAAATTGGTAACGAACTAAGATTTTATGTTGTTTGATCGTTTTTAATCAAGCGGCAGGGCAGGAGTTATCCGGAAATTATCCTCAGAGTTAAAGATCCCCATTTCCTAAAATGCAAGCCTCTAAGACCTATGTTGCTTAGCACCGTGCAAATATCGTACGAAAGTCTTTCGATCGAGCTAATAATTCCTAGAAAACAGAAAATCCGTAGCAATAATATCCTGGTATCCATGATTAAAAAAATATTAGACATAAAAAATTCCCTATTAATTTTCCGATACATCCCCGCTCTTCTACCGGCGCCCACTTTCTGGGCTGTCGGTGTACAAATACATAATCGAGAATATTACGAGGATCGCGTGCGAACAAGAAGAATGCCTTTTTTCTTAATTCTCTTTTCGACGTAATTACAAAGGGATTTGTCAAATCCAGAAGATATTACCTGTGAAAACGACAGGTGCAGCCGAAAGGAGCAAGTTTACCTGTTATCATTTACCTTGTTGCGAAACCATTAATCTAACTAGAGGACCCAAACGGGTGAATGCCGTCTGGCATCTGTCAAGGAATGCTTAGGCGCTGCTATGGAAATTTTACATCTAATAGATTTAGTAATCGTATTGGTATACACACACACACACACACCACACCACACACCACACACACACGCGCCACCTTTTTCAAGTATATTTGCAGTCATCTTTTACGCCCAGTCTATTGCGGATCATGGATGGTGATCCAGTACTGTCGGCCTCCTCCGACTCCTAAAGTTAACTAGAAAAGAAAGATAAATATTTTACTCGATGATTAAAAGGAAATAATATCAAACAACAAAAAACAAAACTGATAATAATTAATTTTCTGTAGTAGTAAAATGAGTGTTGTTAAAAAAAAAGGCGAGAGAGAGAGAGAGAGAGAGACTTTACGTCATTACAGAGAGAGACTTGACGTCATTACAGAGAGAAGAGAGAGAGAGGAGAGACAGAGAGAGAGAGCGAGAGAGAGAGAGAGAGAGAGAGAGAGAGAGAGAGAGAGAGAGAGAGAGAGAGAGGAGAGAGGAGAGAGAGATGAGGCGGAGAGAGAGAGAGACGGAGAGAGAGGAGAGAGAGAGAGAGAGAGACTTACGTCATTACAGAGAGAGAGAGAGACAGAGACAGAGAGAGAGAGAGAGAGAGAGATGAGAGAGACGAGAGAGAGAGAGACTTTAGTCCATTACAGATAGAGAGAGAGACAGAGAGAGAGAGAGAGAGAGAGATTGACGTCATTACAGAGAGAGAGAGAGAGGAGAGAGAGCGAGAGAGGAGAGAGAGACTTGACGTCATTACAGAGAGAGAGAGAGAGACAGAGAGAGAGACTTGACGTCATTACAGAGAGAGAGAGAGACAGAGAGAGAGACTTGACGTCATTACAGAGAGAGACAGAAAGAGAGAGAGAGACTTGACGTCATTACAGAGAGATTAGAGAGAGTAGAGAGAGAGCGTCCTAGTAGCGTGTTGAGTGTCGCTGTCAGCCGCTAGATGCGTAGGGAGACCAGAGTGTCCAGACAAAAGCCTTACTGCCCGGCTGGGGAAGAAAGGCGATCAGAAGCCGCGCCGAGGATGTAGATGCGCCAAACTGAGAAGGGCCGGGAATCGGACACAGACGCTCAGCCCTCTCGTAAACTAACCACTGGACCACCGTTCCGCCCTAAATGCACATTCTTAACGCTACAAACAATCCATCTATTTAAAATCAAAACCGGTGTAAACTGAATCTGCATAGAAGCTTCGTAGAACAAAATCACATCTGAAATTTAATTGTTCTTAAATTATTAAACAATAATCCATTCTGTCAATATAAACGTAGATTGTCATCGACCCGAATTTATTTTTGGGCTTTGCACCTTAATCAGCTAAAGATCAGTACTTTAATTTAACATAACAAACAAAGAACAAGCAGTTTTATTTCCACGACTTGGATCCAATTTGCAGTAACCTTTATTTGACTTACCTATAAACCTTATACAACAAGTACTTTAGTTTCTTCGGTTTTGTAACTTACAAAAGCTCCTGTAATATATATATATATATATTTCTTTTTTCTAAAGTAAACAAATCGGTAGTCAGTTTCATAGGAAAAGAAACAACAGCTAAAGTCTGTTAATTTGCGCAATAATTAAAACAAAAAATCAAACGAAAATTGTGATAGCTTACCTGTTTCACATTGATTTCAGTAAGCGTTCGCGCTCGATACATGGCTAGACGATACCATAGCTCTTCTGTAAAGAAAACCAAAAACCAAAATGTGTACGTCACATTTGTGCACAGCGCTCGCCGTGTGACGCTCGGTCGTTGTGCTAGATGGCGTTATGGGTAAAACTAAAAAAAAAAACAACAACATAAAATGACCATTTCCAAAGTATCGTTTTGAAAATACTTAGTTGTCATAATTGATAGTTTGTTATTACTAATTTTAGCATTGAAATCGAATTTAAAATAGTAAGAGATACACGTCGAAACTGCGTGGGCATCACTGTTGCTTTAAATAGGTATTTGTCTCCCACGGTCCATTAGAAATTACTAGTAGCTATAATTTACCCAGGATCAATTAGCCCCGCTGGACTTGCCTACCTTCCCATACCTTAAATTACACATTTATATATATTGACTTTAACTCTTTTTTCCCCCCACATAATGTTTATTTGTGACAAAGGTAACTTCTGAATCTTTTAAATTAATTATTTTTGGTTTGTTTAGACTTTAATTTCAATTGTACATAGATATAAAAAAATATATGTAAAATGTCTTAATGCTTTGGTAACGCGATCAGAATGCACATATTAACTACCTAATTTTTTGTTGTTGTTGTTTTTTACACAAATACAGTCGTTAATTACCAAGCAAAGGTGTTTTAAATATTCCATGTTCGAAAGGCGGTTTTTTAAAAAATTTTTCTTTTATACTATCAGTTGTTTTAATTAACTTGTTTTTAGATACTCTTTCCGTTTCTGATTTTCTTTTATTGGCTCTTGTCTTAAATAGATCTCTGGGGGGAGATTTCTCTTAACCGTTCCGGAAAACCGAATTCTCCTCTCGTTCACCAGCTCGCCGGAGGTCCGACAACTTTCCTTGAAGAAGTTCAAAAACAGCAGATTCGGTTAAGAACAGAAAACGCCCTCTGGCGGGGACCAGTCATCTCCAAGAGACCACTGCAGCCGTCGAATGGCTTTACCTGTGTGTCACAACGACTGAGCGTTTCCCTTTTTAACAGTTCATAAAATTTCGAAATCGATGATGCATCATGGAAACCGCTGTTATCAGTTTTCAACAGTCGGAGAACGTGTTTATTGATGGCACTGGCATCCCTGAGGATAGTGGCGGGATGAGAGCTCAAGAATTCATCGATGCATCATCCCAAATCGCTAAGTGCACAACTTTGTAATAAGTTTATTTTTTTCTTTTATCTTACGTAGTTAACAGTTATTAACCGTGGAAACTACTCACAGACTTCATAAACACTCTCTATAAACAATCCTACCATAGACGTTGTTCATGGAAGATAAGGTACCTTTAAACTTTAAAAGGTTCTTGGAAATATACTCACTTTAAAGTTAGTCAACTTTAATAATGTCTCCTTTTTAATATCGAAAGTTATTTCGTCTCTGACATCAGCTAACTGACACTGTTAAGTGATTTCCCTTATGTCTTAGTGCCACCATGATGTGTCCAGATTGATCTAAATTGATCTACCCATCTATATTGCTACTAATTTTCTTTCTGTATGAAATATTTATGAACCAGTTACGAAATAATTTTTTGTATTCCGGAACATTATTTGCACATTTATTAACTATTTTTTTAATATATTGGTATGTATATATACATTGGGAATCAAATGTAGAACCAAGTTATTGATAATGTTATAGGATGCTTTAAAGAATTCTAACAACGAATGAAAAGAAAATTATCTCTCTTTTGCTAAAAAAATAATGCAATTCTCATTTAGAACAAATAAACCAATTCTGAAAGACTTCATAAATGCAAATAATAAAAACATAATTCTGTTTCGCTTGATACTAATATGTTCTATCCCATTTAGACCTCGTTTATTGTATCTTCGCTCAGAAACTCTCTCAATATTGCATGGAGGCCCATTAAAGATGTATAACTTAAACATTTCTTTTGTTTTACTACAAAAGCTTGGGTTGGAAAATCTTTAAATATCCTACTGTCTAGCACATAATAAAAGCAGCTAAATTATATTTAAAAAAACAACTACAGATGAGTTTTAATGAAATGAGCAACTTTTAAACAACGGAATATCCTTTTATTGTTTTTGTTTTGCCTACATAAAGTTGTCAGTGCACCGAGATCGTCTTGAAGATAAAGTCTGGCGAGTAAGTCCCACGTTTTTAGCTGTTTATCTCGGCGGAAGGTGGGGCTTAGAAAGGCTCTTCGATTTGCATCAAACGATCAGACATGCTGGCTACAGTTCTGCAGTGTGGAAGGAAATCTGATACACCTTTCAATTCTAGACGAACAAAACAGGTATGGTCATAAAATAATAATTAAGAATAGTATTTCTAATATCAAGTATTATCTGCTATGTTTTTATCATTCAGTATCATTGAGTAAGTACAGCTTTAAAAAATTTTAATAATAAAAGCATTGAATTCGTATATTGGAATTGGTCAGTTTTAGTCGTCAAATATCACCAGCGGAGGCTGCCAATAGAATTGGAAATGGTACTGATTCGATTTAATGAAGCAAACTACTTTTAAACGAATATAACCGTTAATTAAAAATGTATCTTAAATTACAACAATAGGTTTGACGTCGTGACTTGTATAGATCGGATTCAGAACATTATGCGACGAAGCTTTAAGCTAACATTTGTACGATACTTTTTTCCTAGCAAAAGCAGAGAAGAAAACGAACAGTACGTCAGAGTCGTGCCCCTTCCCCTATCACGCTATAACCTAAATATACTAATCAAGATAATGCTGCAGTAATACTGTAATTCTTAGTTTTCCGTGTCAGAACGGAAAGGTTTTTCTTCGAGCATTTTAAAAACTGGGGGAGTATTTGTAAGAGATGAACGGCTCGAATCTGATTTGACTGACGACACGCATGGAGCTGTATAATAAACAAGGTTGTAGCAACAGTCAGATGTTTTCGAATATGCAAATTACTGATTACAGCAAACCACGTGCGCGCGGATTGATAGTTTCGCTTAAAGGAAGATCGGATGGAAGTCGGTTGCTTTCTTTGACATACCGATGCCTACACGAGAAAAAATCCCCGGTAACGGATCTACTTCCGCGTGGAAGCCCGGCACTTCCGACTTCGACAGGCCAACCCTTACTACCTGTTTTCAAACGTGGAGAGGGGAGGGGACCGGAGTACGGTTGTCGTCCAGGCAGCGTGACAAATCACACCAGCTTCCTGCAGAAGACCTGCCGCAGCGCGGAATAGTTCTTGGTGAGACGATTGTAAGACCATTAATGTATTATGCAGCATCGCGCCTCTTTGTAGCGAATAGCAGCATCTTATTGTACCTAATTACGACCGATATCACTCCTGCAGAACAGCTACGGTTGCTTGTGGACGAGGGGATCAAACAACTCCACCGTCTAACGCTGGAGTTTTAATTTTTCAAAACAAACTCTAATGGCGAAACTCGTATTCAAACTGGAGGGGAATTCTACAGAAATCCCTGGGGCCCGAATATGTTTCGGATTTTTGAATATAGATATACCGTCATAATTTGGTAGCTAACCCACTGGGGAGTGGGGACTGGGCCACAAGTTCATTTACAACATTATAACTGCATATGGATACATACGGCCTACAGGTAGTTTTATGCAATATTTTAAAATCATTTTGTGCACGAAACCATGAGAAAAAGATGTACATTTAACCATCAGAAAGGTAAGCTATCACTACAGTGGGCCTACAGGTACCGTAGGGGTATTTGTAGGTCTTGTAGACATTTTCAAAGTATCTTCCCACCACCAACAAAGCACGAACATCACAGCGAGTAATGCGCGTACGTCAAGCGTGTCGGGACCTTCCCAGAACCTTCTGGAATTTTCCACTTGAAGACACTACAAAAAAATATTTCGGATTTTCGGTTTTCAGAATTTCGGATAAGGGATTCTCGACCTATAGTTCACAGAAAATAAATAACTGGAAAGGAACCACCAACTGCTAAAGTCTGAGAAGCATCAGGTGTTTAATCAGTGGATTGTATTTGTGAACTTTTTCAATACCATTCATCATTTCCAACACTCGAAACGCTTAGATTCTGGAGAGAGTCTTTAATGTTTAGTGCCCATTAGTTTAAGTGGTGAAGTGTTTACTATGGTTAGCTATAGTGCAGATGCGAATGGAGTTTCGTTCAGTGTGACATTTTACTTGAAGAACCTTTTAGATATTCGTGCCGTTGTCCAGAAGCCATTCGAAACATTATAGTTTATGTACTTTCTCTTCATAATCTTAGCACTTATTATTATATCCATGCTTTTATTGGATACATTTCCCCCTTAGAAATAGACATTTCTGCTGATATGTTTAACCCTTGTAATTGTGTACAGCCATCGGGGCCAGAAGTTTCTGTATCACCGTAGAATTTCCTAACCTCGCTTGATGGTCGGATTACAAACCGGCCTGGATTTGCATAATGACGTCACGGTGACGCAGTGAGGGGCGTGGCCCGCTTCGTAGTTGAATGGGAGGGAAAACGACCATCCGCTGAGAAATGTGACGACCTGAAATCTACCAGGCAGACGCACGGTTTCCGGAAAGACCTTCTAAGTCGTGACGACCACTGCGAGTACTGACCAGACAGGCAGAAGCAATCAGGACATTTAGGACTGGTCACGAGGACGGCCTCGGGCTAAGTGAGCTGGTATAAGCATAGATTTCGGCAAATCTTTGTGGGGCGACGCTAAAACCTTCGCTCCTGAGTTGTGTATTCCTACCGAACCGAGACAGCTCCAGAGAAACGGACTTTCGACCTTCGGAGACTGTCTAGTGAAACTTCTCGTGGAACCCAACGCTTAACCAGAGAATTTTTTAATCCATCAGCTGTTATTTGTCGTATGAACAAATAATGCTAAGACCTGGGAGGCAAGTGTAAACGAACATGCGCTCTCAGGCATATTATTTAATTACTTATTTATTTTCAGGTTCGATAGAGCTCTCTTCAACTCGCTCTTTGGCATTCATTTCGATTTTTAAACCGACGGTGTTGTCTCGTGACACCCTATCCGACAAAATCAGGGTATTTAAAACACTCGTTGAGCATTCCTGAGGCAAGTTTGAAAAGTTCGAATTTTCTGTCAGCAAATCGAATCACATATCTACTTTCATATTCCTGTTGCTTGTGTGTATGTGTGTTTTTCCCCATCTTTTTAACTCGGATGTTTTTTTTTTTCCAAAAAAAAAAAAGAAGACGAAATGTCCCGAAACCTGATAAGGTCTGGATCGAAAGTGTAGCCGTTTTTCGATATTTCGCAAATAAAGATATTTCAAGAATCATCGAGATTTTTTAAGAGATAATTATCCAAAGATTTAAAATGAATAACAACTGGTGGGGGGGGAAGAGAGATAGATTTTGTCGTGTTTTATTCTTTATATTATCCCCCCCCCAACCCACCCGTTCGTTTTTCACTCTAATTGAAGTGGTTTATATAAAACTGAACTGACCCCTTTGATTGTATAGTAGATTGAGTACACACTCCGCGGTATCGCCAGTTCTGTCCTTCAATTAAAAAGAGGAATTAGTTGAATATTATAGGATCTCCTCCCATCGTCTGAAAATTAAGAAGACAATCATTTATTTTAGTTTAATGATGAGGAAAGGAAAAAAAAACAAAAAACAGTGATTCGCTAATCAAAAATATTTTGTCATGTAAGGAAATAAATTAATAAATTCAACTCAAGACGTTAGGGATGAAGTTTTCCAGTTAATCCGAGGGTTTTGGGGGGAAAATAACATTAATTAAAAGTTGTTGTAATTAGTTCTGTAGTTGAATGTCGCTGAAACTGTCCTTAATAAAGTATTTGTCAGCATATTTTATCCGGATTCTAGTGGTTGGGGGGGGGGCCCATTCATATTGGTTCGATTGCGGATGTTTCGGTTACGATATTTCGCAGTATTGTGCTAACAACAAAACACAAAAGGTTGCCGTCAGCCGTCTGTGATGTTTCCATTCCTGCAACAGAAGAATTCGCCCGCTCACATAGATAAACATGCGGTCCCGATTTCTTTCTTTAATTAACACGGCCCCGATCATCGCTACCACTCGTCACCGAAAATACCTGAGTTTGAGCGGACTCCAGCCCCAAGATGTCACGAGGTACGCTCCCCCCCCTTTCCCTCTCCCTCTCTCCACCGCTCCCAGGTGGCGCGGCGGCTAATAGCGGATTTAATAAAGAGTTTTCGATTTTCAAGAATTTTCCCGAAAGCCGAGAACAGGACAAAGAGAGGCTGCTGCTACCGGGCGACTCGTGGTGGGGGGGGGGGTTGTCTCGTTCTTTTTCTGCTCGCCACACACACACCTCCCGTCCCCGAATCGGTCCCGGTCGTTTATGGCCGTTATACCAGAGGGGGCGGGAGGGGGAATAGAGCGAAAGGGGGCAAAATGTCGCACCGGCTCGTGGGAGATACGCGTCTGGTCCCGCTGGAAATGGAGACTCTGCTGCGGCCAGTCGCGGAATTAGTCTACATAAAAATCAAATTTTCCGTCAGAATCGGCGCAGACTCCGATTAAATTGCATCATGGCAGTTGTGGAAAATTACCCTAGGCTTTTCATCAAGCGTCGGTGTGTGGGGGGCGAAAATTGACGGTAGGAAACAATAAAACCGCCGGGAAATTAATGACCGAACGGTGAGGCTACAAAGAGGTAGACAACGAAAGTAAATTTGAGACGTTACCACACACACACCATCACCCCCCCCTGCTATTTTTCTGTGTGACCGCTCCCGGCCACGATCTCTTGTAACATAAAAATTAACTTCATGATAAACATTGCTGTCCGATTTTGCGTTTAATTGTCTTTGATTTTTTCAATAGCGTAATCAAGTTAGAGCATTAAGCAGATTGAAAGTAGCGACTAAAATGCTTACGGTACGTCTTAGTGCCGGCAGAACTTTTGAAACGAACAATTAGCCGACGGAGGGAAGATTTTTTTTTGTTGTTGTCCAGACCGTGATGCAAGCCGACTCATCTTCCCTAGCAGCAACCTGTCAGGGTTATTATCAGACCTAATGATGGACGAACGACCGCGTCATCGAAGCCTTCGGTCACGTTCGAAGATAAATCAGACTTTTGAGACTACACTCCTCTCACACGAGCAATTACAAAAAAAAAAAACACCAGAGGTTTTGTTGGGCCTCTACTTCTGCCATCACTTTATTAGCACCCAACGAATCTACGCTTTGAGTATACTTAACGAGGTCGTCAACAGGATACCCTAAGAAAATTAGTTTCGAAAGCAGTGACTTAAAGCTGCAGTAGTTTATTCCACGAGAAAGATTATTAAACAACCATTTAACTAAAGTTTCACAGTTCGATGCGCCGCCTGTTGGTCGAAGCAGCACCTACTTACTACTCACAGAAAAGACTTTTTCCTATATTTCGAGAAGCTCGTTAATCGCTGTCTCGCCGAGGAAAGTCTGTTTGAGAAGAAAAAAACCCCAGAAAAACGAAATAGGACAAATAGAAAAAAATGACACCACACTTTTCAGGATAGCGAATGGTTCGATAAGAAACAAAGGTGCTGCCACCACGTCTACTGATAAAGACTTCTACACATATACAAAAAAGAAAGAATTACTGTAAAATTTTCCTGGATAACTGTGTTTCATTTGAAATCTTTTTTTTTTTTTTTTACCGAACAGACTAAGGGTTAATCGGTAAGTTAGATATTGCACCTGATTTTATCTGTTTTGATACATTAATTCCCAAAAGGTAAAATAAAAATTCTGCTTCCACGTGTAAACACAAGGATAACATAGAAGTTACTAATATCTACAGATTGGTTAATCATGTGCTTATTTAAGAGCAGTTTTTCGGTAAGCCGATCAGCCCAAACTGTAATTTTCAGTAATTTGGGTTTACATACTGATGTGTGATTGGTTGTGGCAGGAATGATTGATTAACCATGAACATAGCGTCAAGATTTGATGAACGAGTGATTAAGAACGAATGAAACTAGGAGTGAGATTTGATACGTAATCGGTTAACCATGAATTCAGTTATAAGTTCTGATGAACCATCAGTGTAGATAAGAGTAATCTTTGGCGTAATTCGTTAATCATTAGTCTAGGTAAATGTATGATTTGGCGTGATTGATTAAACTTGATTGAAGCCAGCAGTAAGTTTTAACTAAAAGAACGATTTTAAAAGCATTTCATCAATGACGTGGTTGTGGCTAAGCGAAAGTTTTGGTGGTATTGATTAACCATAGTTAAAAGAAAATTATGATGAGTGATTGATTAACCACGAGTGTAGTTTGAATTCCTGATCAGTCATAAACGTAGCGTTAACCAGGGCATCTGTAATATTCTTGCATTACTATATAAAAATATTCGGTAAGCATAAGAGGAAAAGAGGATTTAAGAGGTCTGTCGAAAAAGTATCCGACCTTTGGCTGGGAAAACAAATTACGTACTTGGTGGGGTTCAATTACTAATTACCTTCGAAGTAGGCCCCTTGTGCCTCCACACACTTAGCCCAGCGATCCTTCTACTGTTCGAAGCACGTCTGGAATGATTCTTCCGGAATGGCTCTCGGCTCCACCGTCGCATTCCGCATGATGTCCTCTCGGCTCTCAAAGCGGGAGCCTTTCAGTGGCATCTTCATTTTGGGGAACAACTAGAAGTCAGAAGGAGCCATGTCTTGAGAGTAGGGAGCCTGGTGAATGAGTGAAATGTCTTTTTTTGCCAAGAAATCTTGGATCAGCTGCGACGAATGAGCCAGGACGTTGTCATGATGCAGCTGCCAGTTTTGCGAGGCCCACAGATCCAGTCTCTTGCGCCAAACTGCATCACGAAGACGTCGGAGGACTTCCTGATAGTACTCCTTTGTAACTGTTTGTCCTTCTGGTGCGTATTCGTGATACACAACGCCTCGGTAGTCGAAGAACACAGTCAGCATCACCTTGATTTTGCTCCAGACCTGACGTGTTTTTTGGGCCTTGGCGACGTTGGGTGCTTCCACTGCGATGACTGAGCTTTGGTTTCCGGGTCATACCCATATCCACGTCTCATCTCCAGTTATCACGGTATTCTGGAGCTCAGGATCCCTGTTGGCAGTATCCAGCAGGTCCTGCGCAACCTCAAGACGAAGTTGTTGTTGTTCCTGAGAAAGCAGCTTGGGCACAAATTTCGCTGCCACTCTGCGCAAACCCAAGTCCTCCTTTAAAATTGCATGTGCAGAATCTTTACTGATCCCAACCTCGTCACCAATTTCCCGCATCGTCAAAACGACGATCCTCCATTATCAAGGTCCGCACTTTCTTGATAACAACTGCATTGCGGCTTGTTGACAGCCTCACGGAACGCTGGTCACTCTCCACCGATGAGCGGCCATCTTTGAACCTGTTGTACCATTATTTTATTTGGGTAACACCCATGGCATTGTCACCAAAAGCCTGTTGAATTTTGCAAATTGTTTCCGCTTGGGTGTATCCAAGCTTTTGGCAAAACATTATGCAAGATCGTTGCTCCACACGTTCCATCATCACAGGCGAAATGAAAATGCGACGAGTAAGTAGTACAGCACCTCACACTCTGGCTGCTTGACAGCGACTGATGCATCCAGCAAGCCTGCCAAATGCAGCTCCACTATGCACACTTTTGCCTCCCTAACGTCATTACTTCCCACGGGAAAAAATAAAATCGGATACTTTTTCGACAGACTTCGTATTTACCGTTTTGAAGGTTTGCAATAAAACTACTCTCTTGAAGCCGTTTGTTTAAAAAAACTGTGGCAAAAGGCGTACGGTTTTCTATTACCTTTAATAATTCTAACGTTTTATTTTAGAGTTAATACATATAATTTAGGGGACAAATGCATCACGGTAAGCGAAAAAAAATTATCATATGAAACCAAACGATTTCGATAGCTATTAATCGATTCAAAAGATGGGATATTTGAAACAGGAAGTGGCACTGCAGACGGTGTCTCGTGATGACTGCGGCAGTTTTGTCAGATGAAGCTACTGACCCCCGGTTTACCACGATTCGACAGAAACCCTTCTTTGGGAAAATTGTTCTAAAAAAAAAAAACAAACAAACACCCACCTGATTTCTTTCAGTTTAGGATCGACAAAATTCATTTGAATAATTAGGCAATTTTCCCCCTCTCTCCTCTTGGAGCCGTTTCTGGCGATCTCGACGTTCGCTGTAAATTCCGACCGAGCTCGTCCCGGTCTCCTAACGTCGTCAGCTGGCTCTTTGTTATTTTCAGGTGCATCACTTCCGCAGGAGGCCACCTAGAGCGGCTCCTTCTACTACTGAAGCGCTTGAACCTCCTTCAACTGCTTTCACCCGGCCTTTCCAAAACCTCGTCGCCAGTCGCTGCCCTCTGACACGTTTCCCAGAAGTCTCCGCGACAGACATTTTCTCCTTTCTCTTCCGGCTCCATCTGGTCATGACAGAAAACCGGACGTCCCTCAACTCGTCGTCGAAACCGCTTTGTTGCTGAAGGAGCTCATCCGGTTCCTGTGACTTGGTGTTATTCTTGCAGTTCTGCTGACAATAAACCGTCCATCAGATTAATCCCATTTAAATTCGGTCTGAATTAAAACGAATTAAACCGAATTAACTATGACTAACTGGTTTATTTTCGCTCAATATTGTTTTTTTTTTAAAAAAAAAGGACAACAAAATACTTGAACCTCATTGAATACAACAGATGCGTTGTTTTCTTCAAGAGAGAGTTCTTTATGGAATAGTAAAAACCGGAAATCAGTAGCTCCATGCAATCAATAGATGTTTTACATACTAACCGTGGTTTTCCTTAGTTTGTATTAACACATCTGGAAGACAACCGTAACTTCCGGCTGGTTAATTCATAACGGGTTCCATCAGAACGATGAAACTTTTATTCGCAGGTGTTGGCTTACGGCTCTGGTGCGGGGCAGGGTCGGGGTAGCACTACCCAGAGATGCTTGCAAACGGACTTTACACAAAACCCTTTATAAGGTAGCAGCCCCTTTTCTTCTAAAACGTGGAAGTTATCTCAGCGATGCGGGTGGGACATTACTTCTGAAGAGTTTTCCTTTTTTGATATAAATGCAAAGCCCCGAATAACCCCGTTTTTTCCTTCTTTTTTAAAGAATTTTACCAACGCTGGTGGGACGAACGTTAGCGACTGGGTTATTGCTAATCCCCTCTTCCTCCTACTCGACTATTCCGTTGCCAGTCTGGTTCCCTAGCTCGGAGGCCCACTCTCGGAGGGGGGAGGGGGAGGTTAGTAATCCGACCCCTGCGGCTTTCACACCTCGTCTAAGAAAGAACGGTGTCCGGCTTTCGGGCCCCTGGCAGGAGTCAAGTGGTCCGTGGCTTTGTACGCCTGTGAAAACGAAGCCGGGATTCGCGGGTCCGGTGGCTGCCCCATCTCCACTGATGGTTATTATCCCGCGCCGTGTTGAAATAAGAACGGCGTCTTTAGAGAGAGAGAGAGAGAGAGATGAACTACAGCGCCGCTAATTAACCACCCCCCTGGTTCCGCCACCCTCCCCCACAGACACGGTAAACAATCGCAATAGCGAAGGGAACAGAAAGGTGTCCGAGCTAATGGGCCTTAAGTACACACACCCCCCCTCACAACATTCTTCGCATTTCAGTTTAATTACAACAAAACGAGTTCGGCGCCTGTTCGTAACGTAGGTTCGCAGCCTCTCGGATATTCCTTCCACACCGAAGAAGATTAAAAGAGATTTTTACCATCAGCTGTTGCCCTTTACCTTCCCGTACGTAAAGTAGAACTTTAATGAAGGGCCAGAGGAACAGAGGCGCTAACGAGCCGCCATCATCGAAAGGTTCGTGGTTCCTTCATATCAAAGTTGGCGACGACGTACAAGCATCAGAGGCGGGATGGCCAAAGAGGAAAGTTCCGAACATTTCCGCGCATCTCTGACCCCCTTTTTCTTCAATCGGCATATTGTTGTTGTTGTTTTTCTTCCTTTCTTCCTTGCCTCTGATCTAAGGGAAGCTCTCGAGTGTTTTCCCTGTTTGTGACTAAGTTGTTGCTTTCCTATTGTTTTATTTTCTACGAGAAACTAACTTCAGAACGAAATATCCCCACTTTTGGTCAGAAAGGTATCATCTAAATATACCAATCAAAATGCAGCATAGGAGATACTGCAATCTTTTTGGCAGTTTTAAACGCATATTTAAACAACAACTAGTGATTGATGTTAATCTGAAGCCTTGATATGCCTCACAACTTTTTAGAACATCGCTATTATTGTAACTTTGGAAAAGTCCGCTATTGGAATTATGCTAGTGTCAGCAGACAGAGCGGGAAATAAAGTAGATATAATGACGTTAGGTGCTTCTTCGGTTAACCAGTGCATATACAGGCACCACCTTAAAACGCCAACATAAATATGATAAGAAAAATTAACTATTTTTAATACTTAATTTATTTTTTTTAACGAAAAGACATATTACAGTTATAATCATGCTGTAGTTTTGACTGCACGCTTAGATGACAAAGTTATGATGAAAGAACCGCAACATTGATTGTCTTGGTAATCACTGCAAGCATTTTAGCACAGCCAATAAATGCGTAACATAGTAGGCAGTTTAAGTAACTTGTTACCAGTAGAAAACGTGATTTTATTATATTTTACTATTAGGGATGTTGTAGACAGTTGCAGAAATCGCAGATTGTAAAGAATAGGATGTCACGAGTAAGGTACGCACTCATTTTCAGACGCACATTTCCGCCATATTAAAAGAATTGCTTGGAAACAAGATGGCCGCGTCTCACTCATTTTCAGATGTACATTTCCGCCATATTAAAAGAATTGCTTGGAAACAAGATGGCCGCATCTCACTCATTTTCAGATGTACATTTCCGCCATATTAAAAGAATTGCTTGGAAACAAGATGGCCGCATCTCACTCATTTTCAGATGTACATTTCCGCCATATTAAAAGAATTGCTTGGAAACAAGATGGCCGCGTCTATTTTCACTACTCCAACGGGAATTTTCACAGATGCCTCTGCCCGAAATTTAACTACTCCACTCTTTGTAGAACATACGTTTTAATTTCTTTACTAGAGATGCATTGTTCAGCAAATCTAGGTTAAAATTAGTTTGGCATACTTCTTTCAGTACATTAGTAAGTAATATTAATCCTCTTCACACAGGGCGAACCTTTCTATGGAGGGTTTACGTCAAAATGACGTAATGTGTTCGTGAGGGGCGGGGGTCACGGGATCTGGAACCGTCATTTAAAAACCGAAACTCTGCAGCTGGGCCAAGTAACCGTCTACCCCAGTAGCAGTGTTGATAACTGCTATATAGAATACAAAAAAAAAAAGGGGGTCTTTCGGTTCAATCGGCAGTACGAATAGGTTTTGTTGAATCAGAGTCGTGAGTGTTTGATCAGGTCAGCCAGTGTCTGGGATGTCGGCTATGTCGAGTTTAGTCAGATTCGCTCTGTTCGCGTGTCTCTCTGCTTCTTAAGTAATTTCTCCAAAATAAGAGAGGCATCTTTAAAGGTTTGCAAATATGAAGCGATGATTACGTGGAGAGGAACGAGTTATTAAAGAGTGAATGGATTTTCGGAAAACTGAAAGTAAATTTTGTATGATTCACTTATTCGAAGTTGAAGCCATGAAGCTTAGACAAAAATTCCCGAAACTAAAGCTAAGTTTCACAAACTGGTTCATAATAAATGCGTTTGTTATTAATTTCGTTTTCCGCAAGCAATACTTCAGTGATCTTTGTTGTTTCCTTTTATTTACACCGCGTGTTTAAAGTTACGAGCCGAATACATAAAGGTATCGTAAGCTAAATATATTAATTTGTACATTCGATAAAGTGACGTATTAGTAAGGATTCATCCAGAGACGATGTAACTGTTGGTGGTATTGTAGACGCAGAGTTCGATTCCCGTCCGTTGCGGTTGACACCATTTCTCTCAGCTCTTCTTCAGCTCTGGATCTTCTCCTAGATTTATAAGGTAAAGAGTTCGACTAAGGCATTCCCTTGCCGCAGTCGGAATTGCCGGACACTTGTGGCTTGGGACAGGCAACGCTTTCTAGCGGAAGTCTGCGGCACTATGCTTCTTCACAAGAGCTGTCTTTCTTTTAGACAACAACAACAACAACAGAATTATTAGCATGGCGAATACTTCGAAAGAATGGATTAATCTAATGAATCCAGTGGTAGTGATATTCGCTTTCAGTGGAGGCTTAAACGGAACTGGTCCAGCCTCATCACTCTGAGATATACGGTAAGTTCCGTATATCGTAAGGCAGATGTGGCCATTTTTCAATCTGTTTCTGTGTCAAGCTATTATGCAGGGACCGGTGGCTCATAGCCAGACCAGAAAGATTAACAGCCGAGGTGCTTTCTCGTTACCTTAACTCTACTGGAAAAGACCAGAAAGATTAACAGCTGAGGTGCTTTCTCGTTACCTTAAATCTACTGGAAACATTAATTTTCAGATGTTGGAAGAACCCAGGAATTTCGGAGGAGACTTGCTGTTTTACATGTATGGTGCTTCTGAAGAACGAAACAGGATTGCAAACAAAAAACATAATTTAATATAGTTTAGGAAATTGTATTACTGGAAAAGAGATTTTGATAAGAGCTTTCTTCTAGAAAGTTTTCTAGCATGCATGTCGTTAAATTTGTCAATGCCTCGTTCCACATCTTTATGCAGATACAACAGGACAGGTGCGTTGAAATTGGCCTCTTCCGTGCATCTTCACAACGAGTCCTTGATTATTTTTAGAAACGAGTTTGCTTCCTTATCTTCTAATGATACGACTAATGCCAGGAGGAACACATTTAGTATTTTTTGTTGTTGTTGCATCGACAAGTATGCCTTTCTATCTGTTAAAGTCCCAGGAAAAGTATCAGTCTTTCCTTCCTGACTTTTAACTTTGTCCTCGACTAGATGTGAAGATGGAGAATTTTTGTTAAACTTAAGAATAGTATCATCAGTTGGTTGATTAAGTAATGTAGTGGTCAGGGGAATCGGGTTCAGGTTCCAAATGGCTTGGCTTGCCAGGTCTCAAAACCTGTTGGCAAGAAAGAAAGTCTCAAAACGGAATAAAGAGAACACGTCTTTAGTATTCGTTTAAAGTTTGCGCGATTTTTGTCTGCTGGCTACATTGTCTTGGGATTACAGGAAATATAAGCTTTGCTACGTCTGTCATTTAAAACAGTTTTGTGTATAGTTCTTGAAACTCATCCTCATCATTCATGACGAAAAGTAGCAGATAATTCATATTGGTCATCTTTTTAAAGCTGCCAACAACGTCCAGAGTGGGTCCATGCAATTTCTTTCTTTGGCCTCAAGTGTAATCAAGCAGCGAATAGCTGTCTAGAAACATGCCATGAAGATGGGATTAGTTATACCTTTCATCAGCCAATATACATCTCAAACGGACTTTCTGCGCAGCCAGATTCCCAAGCGGCTTTGACATGAAGTCATCTGAGTAAAAAAACTCATACATCTGTCAGAATATTGTAAAGTTTTGCCCCTTTCCAACCTGACCTGTCTCACAGAATAGTTTGGATTTTGTTTTATTGATGTGTCCAGTCTTGTTCTTATGCATATTTACCGCTTTCGTGGCATTTTCCAATAGCCAGTTTCTTATGAAGAATATTTTTAAAAAATAGCTGGTTGCTTAAGAGAGTCTGACATGATGCAGACTTCCTTCAATTGGAAACTCTTACAAAGCGCCATGTTTTCAACTTATCTCTGTCATCCCTGCGACCTCTTAGAAAAGATACCCTGCTTTCCACAAAATTTCAGCCCTCAAATTGAGTGGTGCTTTCAACTTATCTCTGTCATCCCTGCGACCTCTTAGAAAGGATACCCTGCTTTCCACAAAATTTCAGCCCTCAAATTGAGTGGTGCTTTCAACTTATCTCTGTCATCCCTGCGACCTCTTAGAAAAGATACCCTGCTTTCCACAAAATTTCAGCCCTCAAATTGAGTGGTGCTTTCAAGTTATCTCTGTCATCCCTGCGACCTCTTAGAAAGGATACCCTGCTTTCCACAAAATATCAGACATCTCACCAAAGACTTCTATACTTTCTTGTTCAGCTTTACTTTCGTGGTGAGTTTCTCTGCGATAGTAGCGTCTATTCTGGCTTCTTTAGTCTTTGTGGGACTTGGAAGAAAACCTTGAAACTACCTCTGGTTCTCGGCTTTGAGTGGGCGGCGCTTTATACTATCGGCGCAGCGATTTGCTCTGTAATCGTGTATCATGGCCTGAAACGAGAGCGACTGACTGCTGTTGTTTATCACCCCGCAAGCAAAAGGATAAGCAAAAATAAATGAAAAAATGGCATTCGGTGACTGTGGTAGGATTGTTTGAATTGTAGTTACGCTGAGATTACTTCCTATAAAGAAAGTATGAGTGAACATCGTGGGGAAATTGTGCGTCGAACGACTTAATTTTTAATTGTTATATGAAACCACAAATTAAAATCGATCAGTTTTCATGTTGGTGCCGTTAATTAGGCATCATTATGAAGCATTTATTATATAGATAATGATTTTTAATGAGCAATTTTATGCATTAATACAATATATATATATATATATGTGCGTGCGTGTTTGTGTGTAACTTTTTCTTCTTCGATCTCTGCTGGTGGATCATGGAAATTTTGTCAACCTTAAGATTGTAAAAAGAAAATTTCTGGTACCGCATCACTGATGGCTTCTGTCCCTTTAAAGCTTATTCATGGGAATTATCTTCTCGTCCGTATTGTCTAACGCTATGCTTGCGTGACTAAAATTAAAGAAAATCGGTGCGGGTAATATGCACTGCATTAATAATCCAATCCCGACGCCGAGTTAATTTCGAAGGGCGTATACGATGAGGTGTGTTCCGGAGATGTTTGTTTCAAACGATCTTGGACGATTTACGCGACGACCGGTCAGTTGGTACTTTGAAACGACCGACCGACCGCCTGCCACGTTCGATGTTTTCCAGCTAAGGTAATATAAACAAAACATTTTCCCAAATACACCTATGACCATCAGCAAAAACGCAAACCATGCCTCGAACACGCTCGCTTTGAGATTTTTTTCAGAACTGTCCGATTGTGTATGGTATTAAATCGGTCACCGCCGGCTTGTCATTGACCGAAACCGGATTCGAACCCCACTAATCCGATGGGCGCAGGACGCCTAACCACTGTATCATTCTCCGCTTATGGCTGTCATATTGCTGTCCTGTACGAGCCGACGGAAAGTCATGTGTGTGGTTGATACTCTCACCATACCTAGTCACCCAAACCCACAGGTTGACAGACATGAAATCTCACAAAATGTTAACAATGCGGTCTTTAAATCCAGTTTTCACAGAATATGCCTGGAAACAGATTCAGATGTGTTAGTACTGTCACTAATATATATAGTCCAATAAGTCTTCCGTTGTTGATGTTGATCGTGACAGGATAGTCCATGGTTGAAAAACTTATGGCCAAGATGCATTTGTATAGTTATCTCATAAGAATATCATAAATATATTGTTCCAGTAACAACAGTAGATAAGGAAAGGGTTATCACAAAGCCAAAGGCACAAAAGAAATCTAAGGGAGTGGGTGTATCGGAGCCAGTATTGTTCTAAGTAAGCCTAGTTAAATCTATCCAAAGAAAACCTTAAGCAATTCTGGTTCGTAAATATAAGCAATTCGTTAGACCTCCTTTGTATAAATTTCAGGCATCACTAGATATCTGAAAGGTTTAAAGTTTAGCGAGATGATTAGCGATAAGGTAATCGATTATTAACAAAGTTTGACTAGTTCACTGATGCTTTGTTGTTGTTCTTTCTTATGCACAGACGAAAGTAGTTTTGTCAGTTTCTTAAAGGAAACTGTCTGGACTCCGACTTTCTATACATATATTGAATCTCACGTTGAGACTGCAAGCGACCTCTGGCGTACATAATAGAGATCTGCGGCTGCCTACGAAAGCGTACAATCCCTTTATTCTTGTTATTTTACCCTTTGTTTATCAGATACCAATACTCAAACCTCCCCAGCTTTGGACATCAAGTCTGCAAGATCATTATTTGTTCCCCTCCGCTTGTTTAATTTTTGCATTATCGGACCCCGACTTTCAAAGCTTTTTATAAAACTAATACCTGTAAGAATTCCACAGGTCCGCGTCTCGTCGGCATCTGAATGGCTGTATTCACGTGTCGTGGCCGCTTAGATAGTCTGCCCAGACTACAATCCTGCCTCCAGCCGTTGTAACCAAACCGTTATCAACAATACTAATTGGAAAGGGCCAAGCGGGGGTAGCGACCTTATATTAAAAAGGGGGAGATCACAATGGATTGTTGATTTAGAAACTTACCTCGCCCGCTGAGATGCTTCTGCGCATGCCTGAAAATCAGCTACAGGTATTCTTTTCCAATACTGAAAGATAGAAAGAAAAAAAAAACTCCGGGCTAAATAAATATGTATTCTGTCCTGAAGATAAACCAGAGCTTTATAAATAATTGTCAGAGAAAGAGTAACAAGAAAACGTGTACTTTATTTTTTTTTATGTTTTCAGGAATATTAACTGCGAACCGCCAGTGTGTTCTTCAGACAGATTTAGATAATAAAGGCTACTGATCCGTTACTTCGTAACTGAAGCGAATTATCCGAAACATTTGCAGTAATGCCAAGAACGAAACACACTTAAATGTGTTTTAAGGTAATTAATTAATTATTACCTGACCGTCATCTCTACACAACTGATTCCTATTTCTTTTTGAGATTCTGCTTGTTGGTGTCGTTTACAGTAAGGCGAAAATGAAAGCTCTGGCGGTGATCGGAATCTTTAGTGCGATGCATTCCTAATGTGCTGCCCATTTTGATAAACTTAATTAAAAAATAATGAGGAACTAAGATAATCACGAGGTCCCCATTTATATTCGATTTTTGAAGTACTGTTTTATCGTATCATGACATCTGAAACAGATCCATATTAATGGCTATTATATAACTGCTTAGCACACTGGTTGATCCGGGGATTTACAAGTTTTAAAAAGTTACTTTCTTTAAATCGTACTCTCACTTTTGAAACGTGATTATACGTGTATCTCCGAGATGTATTCATCACCGTGATCATCACGGACAGAACAGTGTGACAGCGAGATTGGGCGGAGGTTAGGTGGGCTGGGCTCTCATCAGTTGGGGCATCGGACATTGGTGATGGTCAAGCGTGACCAACGACTGGCTAGTGCCCAGTAATTATCCGACAAATAATGGCCGGCTTATCTCGAGATTTCATGTATGAGCAATCAGCTTGTATTTCTCTACCCCGAAGGCTCTCGTACGGAATCAAGATGAAAGAATTGACTGTAGCATGGAAATAAGTAAAGAAACTGTTAGGGCAAAACAAAAAAACAGATATTTAGTAATGTCTTCTTAAAGGGAGCCAACCTTTACCATAATTTAATTAATCTTTTTTTAAAATGGAGTTCGGTTGGTTTAAGTTATATTTGATATCGTTCTTCTTCAGCGCCACGCGAAGATGTGTCTATGGCAATCGCAGCAACCCTCTGTTCAGTGGCGGTAGCGTCTGACTACAAGATGTCGCCACCAGTAGCCAAGCCAGCAGTCAAAGACCGATCGATCTTTACCTCGTTTCTAAAAACTCGCAACCATCTGGCATTGGTAGCCTGACATTAAACAGAAGCAGCGAATTTCTTCCTCTTCTTTACGACAGTCATTTTAAAAGGTGAAGATACAAAAAATCAGCGAAAGCAGCAAAGCTGGTAGATACTTTCCGGCGATTAGTAAAGAACAAAATGGGTTGTTAATTTCATTTTCGATACACCTTCCTCGATCCGCTTTCCCCGCGAGTCTTTAGAAGTAGCCAATTAATAGCAATTCATCAGCAAGAGGTCGGTAAGTCAGATGCTGCAGACAACCGTCAAAATAGTAACGTCGGAAGAAAAAAATGTTCATAAATCATTTTACTCACGATTACCGTACAATGGCTGTGTGTGTGTGGGAGGGGGGTTGAACTTTTGTAAGCGATTACACTTAGAAATCAAGCGAATGCGACCGCTTATTTGTTACCGTGAGCTCGCAGGGATCGAGAGAATACCCCCGGGAACCCAGCCCGAGAGCAGTTCTCGCCCTGTCTCCAAATGGTTTCCGCCAGAAGGGAAACTCACCTTTCCATCCAGTGGGATCCGCCCATCAGCCGAACGTGGCAGGCTGTTCGGTGTTCTAAGCTACGGTCCTTCTGTCACACACAGATGTTCAGCTGTGAAGTATGCTTCTCTGAAATAACTCGTCAGCGTAAAATAATAAAAAAAAAAGACAACGTATGTGTGTATATAAGTCAGCCACTATTTCTCTACAAAAAAATAAAAGAGGCATTCATCAAGCAACGGAAAGGATCGATGTTTCGATCAGTTTTTTTCGTAGTACGAAAATGTAAAAAGATGACTCGTTTTCCTTGCATGTGCGGACACTGAGACAATAACGTGTCTAATAACCCTACCTAACCACAAGCGCCAGTAAATCGACTTATATATAGATATGGTATTTAAGGCGAATATTCCAGGGATGCTCGATGTTTGGGCGGTGGCGTGTATCAATTATGATTAAATATTGCTGCATTCGATCAAGTAATTATTGGAAAATAGCGCTGGCTGAGGCACGAAAACTTCTGTCTTGACGCTTCCCTCTCTCTGACTCTTCTACGGCATAGTGTTTTGGCAACTTCATCATCAGCTGGTATGTTTGTTGGTTGAATGTTCTTGCTTACTGATCTGTACACATCTCCAATAAGTAATAAAAATTAGAATTTATCGTTTTTGTACTTTACATTCATCACGCTTTAATGTATTTCAAAAGGTTTTTACTTGTATTGTTATTATAATTATTAAACTGATCTATTTTTGTAATAATTTGTTTATTGATTAGCAAGTCACTTAGTACCTGAAGCCATATATATAACTTCCTTCAATATCACTGAACAGGTGTTTTCAAGGTTGGACAAAAGCCAAACGGAAGAAAATAATACTCCATTTCCAGAACAGCCATAAACACCAAGAACAACAACACCTAGATATTAACTTTGAACTTTCCAGTGAATATCGGACAGTGAACTTTCTACAGATGCCGCTCTGTCTTACAGGACAAAGAGATGCTTATGTATAAAATGACGTAAACAGGCCCCAAAGCTTCAGCGACTGGAGGCGTCATTTATAGTCGGTTGTAGATTTATAGACTTTCTCCAGGTCGTCGAGCTTTTATTCGAAGCCAGGTAAAATGGATGTATGTCTAACGTCGTCATTCTGCCCGCGCTGGCCAAAAGTTTCGTGTCGAAAGTTCCGGCTGAGAAAAGTTCCATCTCGCTTATCGTCAGGGGGTTGAGTCCTTTCGTCGAGGACGCATCCCTCTAAAACCTATCACTTTTGACCGCCGATTGCCTGAAGTGGGGCCGGCGGAAGTAAGACCAAGCGTTACCTGAACGTCAGCTTCAAAAGTTCAACAAAAAGGAAAGCGAAAGTAAAAGAGGTCAAGTCTTCTGCCAGGCTGTGATCTACGCCGTTTCGGGCGGTGAATGACCGTAGCTGACGAGCGGGGCCGGGTTCCGGTTCCCCTTCGGTCTGGCGACCTCCTGAGCTTTTCAGGTACATCTGAAAATGAGGCTCTTGGGGGTAACTCCCGACCGTACTCTCACTGCTGGTGAGATGTCCTCGAGACCTCGAAGTCCGGACAGGGGTTCTTGAAGAAAGAAAATATATTCAGGCATCGTCTTGAAGTAATTACTAACTAAAATAATTCAAAGCAAAGCATCGCTTCTTCTATTAAATATAAAATTATAGTGAAGGGTTTATTCAGCAAATTTATTATTATTATTATCATTATTAGTGCTTAATTCTTTAGAATCGTTGATGTTGATTCTGTAAATCACTGTTTTCCACCAACAACGGTTATCAAAGAAATGGCAGATTTCAGAGAATGGACGATGAGATTCCTGCATCCTTCTCTCCCACCCGGCCAAATTCCCAGTAGAAAATATGGCGGCAAAGTCTTTTGTAGTCGGCCGGTGTCGTGCGAACACAATGAAGCAGTGGCTGGAGAACCGGCCGAGACTCTCTCTCTCTCTCTCTAGCGCGGGTCGAACCGAGACCCGAATTTTGTTTAACCGCACGGCGTAACCACGACGACGACAGTTCCGACACAATGGATTCCGCCAACTTTCGCGGTCGGTCAACAGACTCGGGGCGGTGGAGGGACGAGAATGCAGCCCGAGGAGGTCTTGGACGCTTCCAGAGCGCACTGCCGCTAGCCACACAGCCCTGACGCCATTCGTGAATGCCGGGATTAGTCTACGCACCGAACCGGCCAATCGGCGGCGAGAACGTAAGTCGCTGGAAATCCGGGGTCTTCCTGTGGCGCGATGGAAGCAAACAAAACGCACAACGTTTAATTAATGGAAGTTTCGCGTTCTTGTCCGAGAGAAGCAGCGGGGGCACAGCCTCCTAGGGATGATGATCTTAGGATTCCTAATTACGGACTTATTTACCAGCGCGCGGGTCAGAGAGAAGGATGAACGGACGATCTGTGCCCTAAAGAGTATCTGAGATTTGTTGGTTTCGAATTTAAAAGCAGAAAATTTTGTATTTAAAGGGTTAACGAAACATCCTCTCTTTTTTCTTTTTAAACTGGAGGGGTCCTTGAAACTGAGTTCTTCAAAATTCTGGTGCTGGATTCTCTCTCTTTTTTTGTTTTCTTCGAAAAATGTCTAAAATTAACTAAAACACTAATCAGCTGAAAGGCCTCTATTTTTTTTTTTGCATCATTGCCGTTACTTTGTCACTATTCTAAAACAGTTTAACCACATACACTGCTGATCAAAAATCATCACACAGTAAAAACAAACAAAAAACAAACACAGTCTAACACCATTTAATGCTAACAATTAAAATTGTCCCATTTTTATTTTTATAATTTCCCCCCATTAACGACGTGGAACGTCAAGGCGACATTTACATTTCATTTCAGCCAGTTTAATTCGACTTTACCTGGCCAAAATTAAAAAAAAATTCTTTGGCAATACAGAATCCTTGGCCGTGGCTGTACACATAACTTCAGTGTTACCCTATATCTTCTAGCTGTTGTCATACAGGTTATCTACCAATGATTAGGTTTCTATATGTGATAAGGCCGGCTTTAAAGCATACTCGTATTAAGCTGAACTGTTGTTTCATTATTTAATGTTTTTGGTGATAAGACAGACGCCGGAGTTGACAGGTACGATTCCCAGGCAACACTTTATGGGATCAGCGTTTGACTCTTTTCAAAACCCAGGTATGACGTCAGTCGTTAAGTAGGACCTATCGTCTCGAGTCTAAACTCATTCGTTCTGAAAAAAGATGTATTAATCGCTGGTGAGAAAGACGAAGCCCCCACCATCACCTTCGTTGCCGAGAAATTAGAAGACGATGTTAGGCTGCTGCTTGGCGGTCAAGCGAGTGCTTGTATTGACCAGTCGCGGGAATGTGAACTGAAAGATTAAGACATCAAAGAAACGCGACCTCGGAGGTCAGCGAGCGCGCGCAAGATCAAGTGGTCACTACTGGCGTGCCGGCTGAATACCCGTGTTTGTTTGTCTGGACCGAGGAGCGGAAAGGTAGGTACACCGACCGACCCGCGACTCGGAAAATAGCCACCTATTCGTGTTGTAACAGGAAGTCAAGCGTCACTAACGCTGGATGAGCTAAGCCCGAGAGTTGAGGATACGGACACACCGATTAACAATTACTAGGGCTAATAGAACTTTTCGAAATACTTAAGCCTCCGAATTAAAATTACTTTCGGAAGATTCTTGCACAGATTTGCGCTCGCCAGGTGCATCATCTCTTACACTTCCGGGTTGGGGCAATATTGTTTTCTTTGAGAGGCACTAACGTGACTAGAACTTCTTTATAATACCCCTTTGCGCGTTAAGTACTTCCATTGCTACAGTAGCGAAGTATCCTCCAGTTCACACTTCCGGGTTGGGATATCTCTCAGCCAGCTGAAGCAAATGCCGTGGTGCCATGACTTGGTCGTCCTCTGCGCGGGCTGGCTATAGAGTCTAAACGAAAAGTACATCCATTGCTACAGTAGCGAAGTATCCTCCAGTTCACACTTCCGGGTTGGGAAATCTGGTTGATGGAAGCACCCCAGATAGATAAACTATACAACAAGACTGCGATAGAAAGAATATCTGTATAACGCCATCTATATACAGAAACATTTTTCTGTCTATGTATCTATGTATTAATTGACTTGCTCTTGTTTAAGATTTCGCTTTAATACAAAAGATCTAGGGTAGTATTACATTTACCATTGCGATGTTCGGTGTAGGAGAACCCTGACATGACAAATTAAATGCTTCTAGCTTGTACAGTACCAGCCACTGCAAGCAGTCTCCTCGGCTCACATGTAGAAAATAATAAAACTATATTTTTAATTAGCTAATCTTAAAAAAATACACTACTCTATGACGACTATCGAAAAGATCGATTAGGTATTTCGATACCTGAGATAAGTTTATTCAGAAGTCTCCGTTTCCAGCCGGAATCAGCCCATATTTCACCGAGCAGTTTCTTCTCTCTGTGCTGTATTCCTGGTATAAAACCTAACCAAAACCTCAATTCGTAGACCCGCACTCGCGCTGAACGTTCCATTGCATTACATCTATGGCCATTATCTTACCTTTTCCTACATGCATTCCGGGCTTACTCATATTAAGTCGGCAGTTTACCTTTAAATCAAAATCAGTAAATCACGTGGTTAAAAAGTTTAAAGATGATTTACTTTAAAATTCCTGCGACTTTGCTCTCTTGGAGTCCGCCGCTGGTATAGATTTTTCATCGATAGTTCTTTTTAATAAAGAAATCGATTCAGTTCGCTATTGATTTTCGACGACCGCTCGCGGATTTCCCACTTTTACACGCACCTGCTTCACCTCGTGAGGTTTCCGAAGAGAAAGTCGACGTCGTCGCTCGGAATGTCTAGAGACGGGATATAAAAGTCTTGCTGACTCGAAACAGTACCCGGGTATTCCGTTCTTGAGCATTTTTATTTCAGTAATAATCGGTAAGTGCTTGCGGATAAAAGAAGGTAGGTTGTGATGAGGGGGGCCGCGGGTAGAAAGAATCAAGCGATCTAGTATTGTATCCCTTTCTTTACAAAAACCTTCCACAAGATCGCCGTCTTTTGAGGCGTGGCAGGTCGGGGTATCTTTGTCGTCGTGTTGACAGCTACGTGAGAGCGGGGTATATTCGTGTCGTCATCGAACCCTCCCCCCTACCCACCCAGGCTTGCTTGTGTTTAAAAAAGGAAGAAGAAATGGGACCGGGGCGCGTACTTTTGCGAGGTCTGCGTCGCTCAAACACCGCCGGTTCGTGGCGGATTGAATAGCAGGGGCCCGCGCATCCAATACAATGGAGCGATGCGGAGTTCCAGGGTTCGGGACACGGTACCCTTTCTGTTCGAGGGCCAATGCCAACACATTCTCAGCCGACGGAGGTCTTGGGATTACCCTGGCTGGCTCCGTCTATATCTCCCCGCCATTGTCCCCGACCTACCCCTGCTTTGTACTTGATGATACAGGGCAGCACCGAGGATTCGCGGAGTTTTTACGAGTTGTGTAATGCCGAAGGGGCTGTGGCGACACCGCCGTCAGGATCAGTCCGCGATGCGAACGGGTCTAGGGACCCAGAAAGACGCCCCGCCTGTCTCCTTCGTGTTACATTTCGCCGCAAACAGATTGAATTCTGTTCTCGCAACCTTAACCCCTCCCCGAACCGTCGCCGAACAGAGGTTCATAGAAACCGATCACGTGCGTCAACAGACAACAATTAGCTGGCTATCCTTTGGGAACAGGTTTTTAGGGCCCCTGTCTGTCTGAATACCCCACCACCCTCCCCCAAAAGTCTTTCGAGCTAAATACAGTTTTTTTTTTAAAATTATATTCCCGACCAGGTCCTCTCTGGTGATCGGTGATCGAGCGGATGAAATAAAATATGGTTCCTTTTCATCTTGTTAAAATAAGAAAAAAAATTAATTGTTTTCCTTCTTTTGCCGACGGTGTTTGTCGTACAAATAGAAATCATTAAAAAACAACAAAAAGGGAAACACTAGGGGGCGCAAGAAGACGAGGATCGGAGGAAGAAATAGCCAAAGTTTGCTTCCCCACCCTCCCAGTTAATTTACAGGACGCGGATTAACCCCGACACGAACGGTTACGACACGCGGACGTGCTCCTCGAGCACCCGTGAGCGGGGACCCAAAGAAAGAGAGTTGGCGGCGTGGGGGGGGGGAGAGAGAAAAAAAAAAAGGGATCGTGATTAATATACAGACGAGAAAACAAACAGGTCTCGTCGAACCGCTCGGTCTAACCGCGCTTGAGGCGGATCGGATGCGGCCCTGAGAAGTCCCGTTAATAGGACGCGGTCCCAGGATATTTTGGTACGAGTTCTGTCCCGGTGACCGTCGGCACGTATCGTCGGTTATCACGGTAAACATAAATTAGAAAAACGCAAATACTATTAATAGCGTCGGTTCACATCTGCGACTTAAATGTACACATTAAAAAAAAGAAAAAAGGGGGGAGCTTTTTTGATGCAGTCGATCCTGTATGACATCAGCGTGAATTCAATTTTCCTTTCACTGCAAACCCCCCTTTTTTTGGTTCTGAGAGGTGTCCTCCTCTAGGAAAAAAAAAATATATATATATATATATTTATATAACACATTCCAAGCTTTGTGTTCAATGCTTGTGACTTGTTTCAAAAAAGGGCAGAGGATAAATACAAGGATCCAAGGCTCGAGGAAAGGCCTGCAGATCGTATAGGGGCTGGAGGTCATCCAATGTTTTAGAAATGTTCGAAAATACCGCGATTACTTTGAGGACATAAACTCTGCAAGTTGGTTTTGGGGAACATCTGTTCACCTTCTTTTCAAACATACCAAGGCTTTTAGCACAAAAATGCTTCGGACTGACCGTTGCAGAAGCCAATGTCGTGTTTACTTTAATCTTTAATGGGTGAATTAAAGAACGAAGAACAGTTTTTTTTGGGGAAACACCAAATATAACGGACAGAAATCAAGTGAAAGTGGTCTGTTTCTTGTCAGCCGCTAAGGATGGATTTTCTTTCAACGAATTAACGCACAACACAAATATTTTTAAAGTCTAAAATCAAACTCTGGCTTTGCGACTAAGAACTCGCTTCCTCCGGAATAGGAATTGAACCATGGCGACAGGCGCAGCTCCTGATAATCTTAATCGCTTACTGTTCGAAGCTACCTTTCAGGAAAAAAATCGTATTAACCGAGTTTCACCCATCTGAGTCTGTAGCTTTTCTCGCTAAACTCTGGCAGCGATTTATCGGTACTAACTCTGGCCCCGGGTTTGGCGAGGGTTCGAGTCCAGCCGAAGCAGAAGAATTTCCGGGATTTTCTAGAAGGGTCTTCATTTTCCTTTCAATACAATTTTTTTCCTCATCAGACATTCGAAACCAATCACTTTCCACTTACTTCTCACTCTGGGGGGGGGCTACTGGTTCGATCTCGGCCAGAGTTGGACTTTCAGCATCTGCATATCTGCCCCCGATATGGCGCTATAGTAAAGCAAAATATTACGGGTTGCTTCCGCATCGTTTTTTTTCAAAGCCTTCTCAACAGTGAACATACCTACCGGCTTTGCCGGAAGCGTGTGTGACTGCGCGTGTTTTAAAAGAGTAACATGCAGTTTTAACTAAGTCACCCCAAACACTCGTAGAGGAATAAACTTTAATTGCAATATAATCACCGATCTTTGTTAGTGGTTATATACCTTTTTCTTCTTATAATAAATTCTCTGCTGGAGAAAAAAGACGACCGGATGTATATTTCTCTATGTATGGTCTGCAAAAGATCTGTGACGAATTGCAGTTATTTCGCGTTAAGTCACATGCTTTTAAAACCTGGATATTTTTAAAAGGGTCGAGAAATTTCAAGCACTTCCTTGGCATTGCAATGCTCATTTCCCAGGTGAGAATGAATCGTTGTTCTTTCAGTATTTGTATACTTTTGCAGAAAACGCACAAGAAAATCCCATTTTTTATTAGACTCGCCGACTGGTTCGATCCTCGCCATTTAAAGAACGACCAGGGGTGTGTGTGGGGTGGGTGGGTGGGATTAGAAGCTGAAGAAAGGAATAAAAAAAATATCTAGGGAAAACAAATCCGCAAAATCTCCCAATCTTTTCCGTTTTGATCTTTCTTTTTTTAACAAGAACTTCACTTTTATTCTTTCTCGATCCTCTCTCTCTCTCTCTCTCTCTCTCCATCATCTCTCTCGCTGTTTCCATCTCATCATTATATCAGCAACATTCTCTCTCTCTCTCTCTCCTCTCTCTCTCTCTCTCCATCATTCTCTCTCGTGTTTCATCATCTCATTATCATCAGCAACATTCTCTCTCTCTCTCCATCTAGCAATCTCTCTCCCCCAATCGTCTCTCTCTCTCTCTCTCTCTCTCTCTCTCTCTCTCTCTCTCTCTCTCTCCATCTCTCTTCATCTCTTCTCTCGCCTCTCTCTCTCTCCATCATCTCTCTCGCTGTTTCCATCATCATTCATTATCATCAGTCTCTCTCTCTCTCTCTCTCTCTCTCTCTCTCTCTCTCTCTCTCTCTCTCTCTCTCTCTCTCTCTCTCTCTTTCTCTCTCTCTCACTCTCCAGACGTGCAGGTAAATAAGACAGCAGAAAAGGGGTTCAAGTCGATCGACAGTGGACGAAAATTCTGGTTTAAGCCGTGCTTTCGCAACAGTGAACTTATAATTAGAAATGCAAATACAGAAACGGAAACCCGAAAAAATATGGCTGGGGTAGAATTGCGTTAGTTCGCTTTTTTCATAGTTTCTCTGAAACTAGTCTAGTTCTTTGGCGCCATCCTCATCCTCCGCCCTTTCCACATTCTTCCTAAATATCCCTCGTGGTCGTCATCGTCTCTTTCTCCACATCCCCCGCATCTTCCTGCTACCTTCTACGACCACCAAGGAAATCGCCAAATCTAGAATCATGCCTGGAGACGAAATCAAAACGAGAAACGAAGTAGAGAATGCAGCAGGTTTACCTAGTAACTGCTTTTCTTTTATAGTTCGAGGAATGAGGATAATTATACTAAAAAATACAGGCATTGTTTCCTTAAACAATTAAAACTTACGGCGTTGAGAGAGTTTCTCCACGCCGTCGTTTAGGGTTAAACAGACGTAAAAAAATCTGTTGTTTCTAAATCATCGTGATCGCTACCCTGAAATCAACAGCTATTTAAGTTCGTCTATATAATAAACCATGCAACACTTGGTGGACACCGGAGATAAGATTCCCTCAAACCTTCCGCTTATCGAAAAGCTAAAATGCCATCGTCGCCCCTCTGGCATCGGCCGCCACTTTAACATCTCTATTAACTCTCTCCCTACCACCCCCTCGACGGGATTAGTCACGCGTGACTGTTCGAGATTCAAACGTAATATCAGTTTTTCCTGTTTTCGATGTAAGTTCCCGTACCAGCAGCTTTGTAAGAATCCACATCTCCTTTTTTTCCTATATATATATATATATATATCTCCACCTGCACATTACACTAAGACTACTATTATTATATATTATTATTATTATTATTATTATTATTATCTGTATTATTATTATTATTATTATTATTATTATTATTATTATTATTATTATTATTATTATTATTATTATTATTATTATTATTATTATTATTATTATGTACAGTTCTTTAGAGGGAATCCTTTTATCTGCCCCGATATGAGAGGACGATATCTCGTCTAAACTTCTTTACTTAAAGCAGATGTTTGGCGAACCAACGGATCGATTGACCCGGCCTCTCATCGATCTGTCGGTCTCCCATCCAGAAGATCGCCGCGAATCGGTTCGGACGAACGGATTTTCTCGACGATTTCCCCCCCGCGCAGTTACCTGGACATCACGGAACCCCATCGCTAAACCGGTAAGCCAGCCAGCCCCCTCCCCTCTTTTTTTTTTCTTTTTTTTTTTTATCGCTGCTGGTTTTCGTAAATTTCTTGCGGATTAACTCTTTCGTTCCTAAATTTCTTTAAAAAGCCGAGGAGCGTTAATTAAGCCGAACTATCCGGTAACCATCCGCCAGAGAAAAGTGATCGAGCTTACCGTCCCGTCCGCGAACACCTAATTATCTCACCTGTCGGTGGATACTACCGGCCGTTCAGGGACCTCTGAGGTTGTCGGTTACATTTAAACACAAATGGAAAAAAAAAATTAAATTCTTTTTTCTTTAAGTTTTCAAAAGTCTGATAATTTCCTCTTTTCCTTAGATTTCTTCTGCAGAACTCACAGCTCTCATTATATATACTTTACACGTAACAGATGTCTGATATTCAGAATTTAAAACACACACACAATATATATATATGTTTATTTATATGTTTTCGCTATAGCCGCCGTTTACGAAAAACAGTGGAAAGAGACGTTTTAAATATTTTTCTTTTAAAAATCTAATTTTGTAGCTGCCACATTAAAGTCCAGCAAAAGATAACTTAAAAAATTAAGATGTTTACAGCGATGGTCAACATCATCATCATCATCCGAACTGCTTCTTTAAGCGCGATTATCCGCCGACTGATGAGGTGTCCAAGCATCGCTCTGTTTCTCGTTTACTGACTGATTTCCTTTCTTCAGATGAAAGGTATATTAATTCATTAAAGCTGAATGCTTTATTACGCTGTGGTTGCGCAAAACTACTATATTGGAGATGCCGAATGACAAAGCCATACATCTAATTAGCTTTATTATGCTAAAAAAATCCATTATAACGTACCGCCCCACAGTGAGCAATTCATACTTTGTTATGAAACATAAATCTATGCAAAATTTCTTCGTCTCAGGTAGTTGCTAGGGCGAAGTTTATTTGTACCCATCAAAAATATATATCGTCTAGTTTTCTGTCGATTTCTTTGACAAAAGCTAACAAATATATATATACATATACTTATTAATATAGCAAAAGAGGTACTGATCTTTATAAACAATGTCAGAATACTGACGCAGTTATTATACACCCAATCAAAATTTATTTATCAAGATCGAAGGAGTCCTCAGTGTAAAATTGCTTTTTAAGGTATTTGAATAATTAATTAAATGTCGACACTACAAATAATAGTAAAAGTAATTAGATTAGACTTTGATTGCGTACCTACTTTCACAGCAGTCTTCACTGCTCTTTCCATTTGTCCTACCTTGCATGCATTTAATTAAAAACACAAAATATTATTTTAAATGTTATTATTATATAATATATTATTATTTATTTATTATTATTATTATTATTATTATTATTATTATTATATTATTATTATTATTATTATTATTATTATTATTATTATTATTATTATTATTATTATTATTATTATTATTATATTATTATTATTATTATTATATTATTATTATTATTATTATTTGAACATCAAATATCGCGGCTACTTGATTAAATTGTCCAGGTAAGAAACCTGTTTCTTTGTCTCGACGAAAAGTGTTTTTATGTAAAAAGAGAATTTACAAACTGCAAATTAGATTTTAAAAATCTACCATATTGCATCAAAATACTTTTTAAAAAGATTGCCCGTTTTAGATTCTTTAAAATATGCCAGTTTATGCAGGCACCGTAGTTCCACTAACACCTATAGAATGCTAACTTGTCTACATAACAGTAACAACAGCCTACCTGAAATCACATCATCTACAACGATGTTGCTAAATCAAACATGTTATTAAATCGTATTTACCCGCACTAGAATTGTTATCAGAAGTTTATCTATTTCCAAAGTAACTCGATCTCGTCCATTGATCTATTAGACATCGGCGTTGATGTGAGCAGGTGAGAAAGGGTTAATTCCAAGATGTGTTACCCTATTTTCCGGTTTTACTTTGTTTTGTTGCTTTTTATTAAATACTTCATCATTAGAAACTAACACTTGCAATCGCAGCGATGTTAAAGATAGTATTTAAGGACAGAATGCAGCATATATCTGTCTACAGAAATAAAGCAACAAACTTGATTATTACTTTGTCCAAAAACTGTGCTGAGTTACGCAGTAATTAAGACTTTTTGGTTGACGTTGCCAAATGGATAATATGTCCCGGGATTACATATAAAATCTTTGGAAACAACAGGTAGTGGGATCAAGATTAGCTCAGTCCATTTGTCCTATCCGAAAATACAAACGATTATTTAAAACCGTGTATCGTTGCACATCGGATCAGTCCATTCAGGATAAAACCCCCTGCTGGCCACCACGAGAGATTTTCGAAACGTAGGTTTATTAGTATAATTGCTACCCAATTAGGTAAGGGGGAGGAAGCTCGCACTGATCCCTCTATCTTTTCAATAATCTTGATATTTACAATTAATGTATAATTATTCCAGTTTATGCATAGTTTTTTTAAAACTTTAATTTCCAGTGGGAGGTGGGTGGTTTTCACTTCTAGTAGATTAATTCTTTAGGACGCTGATCAGTTCTGTTAACACCAGGAAAGCTATTATTTCACCTGCCAGGAACTTCACGAATTTCTTCGATGGCAGGGCTATAGCCTCCTGGGCACGCCCACCTGACAAGGCACGAAGGGATGGCCGCTACGTCTGTCACATTGGACGCCAGCGGCTGCTGGTGCCAGATACCCAAGGCGGCGGGACAGTGGCCATTTATCTGTTTGTTGGATTCTTTTATGACGCACAGACGTGTGACAATACGCTGCAGATGCTCGCCATGAACTCCCTCCCATTTATCACTCTCTAAACATGACCATTTGCGCTTCTGACGCTGGCTGACAGGGGGAAATGTCGTGGAACAGCAAATTTAAGGTCCTGCTAAAAGCTTGTGACAATATTTGAACTACCGACGATACCGAATATGAGTCAACAAGTATATGTATATCCGATGGCACCGGTAGATCTGTTTTCAATCTGGTTACGGACATTGCAGACTGCTGGTGCCAGGTTTACAAGACGGCGGTACAATGGAGAGAAATTGTATTCTGTCTAATGGCTAATCCGGATTTAAGAGGATAAGGAACTTATCCCTAAAGATTCAGCATAAAATTCAATTGAGAAAACCCTCCTTTACAATTGCATCTTGGTAACGGCGTCAGTCGGCAGACACGGTGATGGATGACCGAACGGCAGTCGTAGATAGATAGGACCGAACCCTTTCACAGGTCATAGTCACCGGTACCAGATAAAATCTTACCTCGTAAGAACAGCCGATTAATTTTCGCTGGGACGGGAACGGATCCGATCTTACCCACGCACCTCGCAGATGAGTTGATGAACAGGCAGAGAATACAACATTGGCCATATATCCCACCGCCACTTCGCCCATGCGACAAGAACCAGCTGACCTTTGCAACTGGCCTCCACTCACCTCTGACAAATCTCTGAACAAATACAGCACTGAGACTTACTTAACACAGTAGCAAAACGTAATACCGGGCAGTTCTTTGACAAAAAATTAACAATATATATACTTATTAATATAGCAAAACAAAAAAAAAGGTATTGATCTCGATGAACAATATCAGAATACTTACGCAGTTATTATGCACCCAAATTGAATTTATATATTTTCCAAACGATTTCTTCCCCGCCGGTAATTTTGTTGACATTTGTCAGTTTTCTACCTTAGTTCGGCTCTAGTTTGCTTGCTCGAGCCTGACTTCTTCACATACATATAAACGAACTGATTTCAACTACCCGCGCTTCAGAAACTTCGGCGTGAGAATCTTCGAAGGGTTAACTTCCATTTATAAGAATCCTTCTAACTGCACGATGTAAAAATGAGCACCAACTCTTTTATTAACTTCCGGTCAAGGATTACTGAAGCTGTCAACTTAAAACCAAAAAGAAAAGTTTTATATTTTTTAAATGTGTATTTTTTAAATATATATAAATCAATTGTGGTGCTGCCTTATCTAATACACTTTTATATGTGCACCTGAGCTTTAGAACTGTACCCGTGTCTGGCTTCGAAGCCGGACTCTCAGTTGGAAGGTTTCTGTTTGTCGCCCTTTTGTTTTCACTCCTCTAATTTATCGTTTAAAAGCAATCTGTCCTTTAATTTCCGTACTTCACCGTCGCCCTTTGTGATATATACTCGTAATTACTAACGTAAGATGCGATATGGTTGGTGATAGGTACTTCTTCGTTAATACCCTTTCAAGAAGTAATTGAAACCAGACCAGTGGTTCGTTCTCCAGTCCCGCTCTTCGATGCACCCATATGCTTTTTTTTCTTCTCCCTCTTCCCTTGTTTGTTTTGTTAAAAGGGGACCAAAGAAAAAGTCGACCGATCGCCGAAGTTCATAGAAAATTTGAAGGGATGCGAAAACCCACAGACACAATACCGTCCATTAAGAATTGCTTGTGTCATTTTTTTTTAATCGGAGACGGATG
The DNA here is from genome assembly GCA_018389105.1 of Nautilus pompilius. Lineage (NCBI taxonomy): Eukaryota > Metazoa > Mollusca > Cephalopoda > Nautilida > Nautilidae > Nautilus > Nautilus pompilius. The sequence continues at coordinate 41,422 of JACATO010000289.1, read as the reverse complement.
GGTACTTAATGCGTACAAAAAGGAAGGAGAGGAAGAAGGAGAAGAAGAATCGGCGTATGGTTCTGAAACACGAGCCGGGACAACGACACAGTTTTGTCCGCCCACTCCTCCCACGACTTTCGAATTTTCGGTGCAAAACTTAACAATGAAAGAAAGACACCCGCACACAGTTTCTCTCCACTCTCCTTCCCACTCCCCCTCACGTTCTAATTATTCCTCATATCCAGGCAGGGGTTTCGCTTCTGTTCGACCGATACCCTTAACAACTTGTCAGTTTCTTATTTTCCCTTTTTTTTTTCACCTGTCGTTTACACGCGACATGTGGCAGATGGAGTTAAGGTAAGATTGCAGAGTACGTACAAAGCGGAGTTGACCGAACGACAAACCTGCGAGCGTTACGCGATCGCGGCTTGAATTAATACTGTAGTGTAAAGGTTAATACGCGGCTATTAGCCGACATTCTTTAAAAGCACGTGTCCAGACAAAAACAGATGTTAAACTTCATAAAAGGTCTGTAGCGATGTTAGATACCAGGTAAAACGAGTCGATCGATCGATCGATCGATCGATCGTTCGTAAAGTTTCGCAGCCCTTTAAATTAATTTAAAAAAATTTTTTTAAATACAGCCTTGCCAATAAATACATCACGTGGTCTAGTTCTTTTAAACTTAGCGTTAAAAAAAGGCTGGTCAAGCTGTCGTCGCAGTAAACCGTTATTAAAAAATCTCTATATCGCGAATTTGTCATTATCTAGGTACTAAGCTTGGTTTAGTAAATCTATTCTGACTTTAACGGGACAGAATCACTAGGATTACTACGTATTCGCTTCTCCACTTGATATCTGTACACAGAGCAAAAATTAACGGTTTTACTGACTTACTAACGATAAATAAAGTTTATTTTAACAATGGCATTTGCTGACGAAGATTGGCTTTGAATAATACACAGTGGCAAAGTAGTAAACACACCGGGAAGGGCTGGCACCAGTGGTCACGGCATCAGTAATTCATAATTAAACATGCCCATGAGACTGTCATCGGCGTCAAAGAGGACCGAGACACATGACGTCGATTACAGCCTCATCCGTGCGGTCAGTTACAAATAACTGGTGCCGTGACAACTCCAAAAGGTAAAAAAAAAGAATTCCGATTTAAAATATTTTTGTTCGATTTCGACTGGTTCTTTCGATGGCAACACGTTAATGTGAGAGTGTATGAGACACAATGAGAAATGCGTTCCCACAATGCAAAGCTAAGGAAGCTAGTATGACGGAAGCCGGTAGAGGTAGAGTGTATTGTATTAACAGTTTGAGTGCCCGTGAATGTAAATACGTCTATGACAACACGCACTACTACTACTAGTATTTTATAAGACATTTATTAATGTTCGATCTGCTCTGCGTTCGCACTCGTCCATTCCAAAGTGGAACTAAAAAAGATATCTTCACTATACACGTCCACACAATTTCTCAGTTAAAGAGATATGAAATCCACCCCTTTTCAGACCGTTCGGGTTATAGCAGAAGGGTAATTACAAGGAAGTTCGTGTGGGAAATTGGATGGTCAGAACGTCGTCGTGTCGGGATAATTGCAGACTTTGTCCAGTGTCGTAGTGTAAATTAATTTGCGGCAGTGAAGAGAAGAGATAATGATACGGCGCTCTCTTGCGCAGAGAAGGGATACTGCTGTGTAAAGAGGAGTTGTTGGGTCGGGGTTAAGGTAACAAAAAGGTTACCCGGTAGCTCCGGGAATTTTTTTTTTCTTTTTTTTTTTTACCGGAATTAGAAAATTATCGGTTGGTTTCTATAGTCGAAGAATGGTTGAGTACAGATCAGAAATGTAAATTACTAGGTAGGGCCGGCAACTCTCTGCCGATAAGAAATAGTGACGGTTGAGTTAGGGGTGCGGAGAGATTGCTGAGGGAAGTGCTTTCGATGAAGCACCCCGTCATGGGAGTGGAGGAGGGATGAAAACGATAACATCTGTAGCGCTGCCAACTAAAGTTAATGCCTTTTTCTGTTTTTTTTCTTCTTTTTTTTCTTTTAAATTCCAGCTGTCGGACATAAATGCAAATCTGGGGGGATGGGGGTCTCCAAAACAGAGATGAAAAGGAAAGTAAACCTTTAGGCAGATAAACAAAGAATAGATGCGCGTAATCTAACTACTTCTCACCTGTAATAGCCATAATGCTTACCTTCTTTCTGCCCATGCAGAGCTCTAAGAATCTGTCCACTTAGGGGCTGCACATCTATTATAAAGTCTTTCTTTCTCTCTCTTTTTTTTTTTTCATTTAAAGGGCTGATATTCTTTTTATATACTGAGGTATCGTAAGTAGGCTAGAAAACGTTTTACCACAACATTTTATTCACAAAAAAAAAAAAAATGAAAAGAAACGAGTAAAAGCTGACATTGAACCTGTGTTGGGAGGGGTGGGCGTGGAGAGAGAGAGAGAGAGAGAGAAGAGAGAGAGAAGAGAGAGAGAGAAGTAGAGAGAGAGAGTTGACGACATTACAGAGAGAGAGGACTTGACTCATCACAGAGAGAGAGAGAGAGAGACTTGACGTCATTACAGGTAGAGAGAGAGAGGAGAGAAGAGAGAGAGGTGACGACATTACAGAGAGAGAGACTTGACGTCATCACAGGGAGAGAGAGAGAGACTGACGTCATTACAGGGAGAGCGAGAGAGAGAGAGAGAGTTGACGACATACAGAGAGAGAGACTTGACGTCATCACAGGGAGAGAGAGAGAGACTTTCGTCATCACAGGGAGAGAGAGAGAGACTTGACGACATTACAGAGAGAGAGAGAGTGATGGAGGAAGAGAGAGAGAGAGAGGAGAGGGGATTACCTCAAAGAAATGTTACAGGGAAGATTCTTAGACCATTGGAACGCTTGAAGGGATTTGCTTCATTCAATTTATAGACGACCAGAGATGCATTTAAGGACATGTGATTTGAGTACTCGGGTATTTTCAAAAAAGGTCCGGGGGGGGGCGTCAGGTGAGAGAATGCTAATTAAATTCTCGATGACTAACGATGCTTTTGCGTTAGACTTCATATCAGAAAATTCTATCTCCACAGTCACCGGGTTTAAATCGTATCAGTAAAAGTCTGTTTTTATTAGCCGTAAATATTCCTTTTAAAAACTGGATGAAAACTTAGAAAACAAAAAAAAAAAGAACCCCCCCCGACGAGCGAAATACCCACTTTCTTTTTCGAATTCATAAAAAATAACTGCCTGTTCCCATTGCAGCTTTGACCAGAGTCATCAGCCCGAAAGAAGTCTGGTTTGTGGTGGTTACAATTGTTAAAGTCCTAGCAGTGAAACACTAAGAATATCTAGTTTGTTTACGAGTTTTCTGGTTACACGTGCACGAAATATGGTAGCTTTAAAGTTGGTTAGATAGCCCTATCCCGATAATTCCGCTTATCAGACGCTCAGCTTAATCTAGTTTAATGTTTACAAGGAGTCGTGAAGGCACCATCACTGCTTATACAAGACCTCTGTATTTGACACGGGTCCATAGGTAGTAACTTATAGGACAGGAAGCAAAGGGGCATTGCAGCTTATACATCTACACCTTCTGACAGGTGTCCATAGGTAGTAACTTATATGACTTACAATGAAGCAAAGGGGCATCGCGGCTTATACAAAACCTTTCACATTGATGCGTCCATAAGTAGTAATTTATAGTGTTTAAAAGGAAGCAAAGAGGCATCGCGGCTTATACATCTACACCTAAACTTATAGGACTTACAAGGAAGCAAAGGGGCATCGCGGCTTATACATCTACACCTTTTGACGCGTGTCCGTAGGTAGTAACTTATAGGACTTACAATGGAGCAAAGGGGCATCGCGGCTTATACAAGACCTTTCACATTGATGCGTCCATAAGTAGTAATTTATAGTGTTTACAAGGAAGCAAAGGGGGCGTTGCGGCTTATACAAAACCTTCACATTGACATGTGTTCATGGGTAGTAACATATAGTGGCTACAAGGAAACAAGGAGTCATCACGTCTGATACAAACCCACGACGTTTTCTTGAGGTAAACAGACAGTATTGTAAATAAGGGAGTTGGTTCGCTAAAGCATATTTACACCTAGACTTTGGGTGCTCTTTTTTTAAATACCGAAAGTAGAATAACAAGGAAATGTCCTGAAGTAAAAACGGTGAAATATTTGATAACAATAAGCACTGAGATAATTTAATCTTTGAAGAAAAAAATGTCAAAATCATCGTTTAAAAAGAAAGCCGTCACATCATAGGGCACGAGTACTTTTATATTATTTACGATATCTTTAACACGCTAGATGTCAGCTCGGTGGCCCGCTGGACCCCCTCGAGTGATCGACTCGGTTCGCTCTTCTCCCTCCACCCACCCCCCCATCCGGGTACTATGGTTTCCTCCCACATCTGAAAATGAAGAGTTCTGGTAGGACTCTCGATAGGTTTGTTGCTGAGTTTACATTCGGCATGGATGGATTAAGAGAGCCTATCACATGAATACCTTACTCGGGGATGGCACAGATGATGATGATGATGATGATGATGTATTAAGCGAGTGCTTTAATCTAATATCAAAATGTTGCCATTAACTATCACATCACCGTCAATATCGTACTCATGTGGTTGGTATCTGCAATTCTTTCAGAGGAATAATTAACTATTTTAAAAATAAAGAGTAGAAACAAAGACACAAGTACTAGAAGATTCCGTGCAGTTTTCTCAGGATAAAAATGTTCTTTTTTTAAAAAAAAAACTTATTGAAAGAAAATTAACCAAAAATATAATATGTAAGTAATCTTATTGTAGCTGCAAGATTTTGACGCTTCGTTGTGCAAATTGTATAAACGTTTGGTACTTATCTTAGTTTAGCAGTTAAAATTTATAGAAAGTAAAATATTAGACAAGAAGAGTTGGTCCACCACCTTGATTGTTATTATGCCTGAGGAATGTATATTTGAGCAGATTTAAAATATACAGGAGACGTTCAAATGAAACCAGGCCGACAAGTTATCGCCGTAAAGGTATATTTGGCCGGGTTTTATTTGAACATCATCAGTACGACACAGCTATGCTTTGCTCTCCCTATACGTCGTTGGTCCTGTCACAGATATATATATATATATTTTTTTTTTTTTTCATCTATCGTTACTATTATTGTTATCTTGAATTAAAAGTCACTTGATGACACTTTACACATGTGAAATACTTGAGCAAAAGTTGTTCCACTAAAAAAACAGAAAGTTCGAATATGATCACAAAGAGTCGACATTTTCCCGATATAATAAAGAAAAGGTTAAACATAAACATTTTATCACAAGAAAGTAAGTATAAAACCCCAGCACCGAGTACACACGTTATAGACTCTAACTTATATCTGGCGGGACATTTTAATTATCATATTTTTAAATGACGTAGATGAATTAAGGTTCTTCTCCTCTACTTTAACTGAACAGTTATTTATTAATGTTTAATTGTGTAGAAATTGTTGGCAACAGTTATAAAAAACTTTTGTTTTTGTTTGAAACAGTGCTACCCTCTCTCTCTCTCTCTCTCTTCTCTCTCTCTGCTCTCTCTCTCTCTCTCTCTCTCTCTCTCTCTCTCTCTCTCTCTCTCTCTCTCTCTCTCTCTCTCTCTCTAACAAGAAGACATTTTCGCTGTTATTCTTATAAAACGAGCCGTCTTACTGATGGAAGTTTCTCTCTTTCTTTGGTTTTTATGCCGGTAGAACGAAAAAAATGCTTGTTCTATACAAAAAAAAAACAGTAATTGTTTCTCAAATTCTGCACCTTAACGAAGTTTTAATAGTAGCTTCTTTTTCATTTATTTTCTATTTCATATTTAGTACTCTATGACTATATTACACAACACACAACAACAACACAACAACAACAACAACACAACAAACAACAACAACACAACAAACAACAACAACAATAATAATAAATAATAATAATAATAATAATAATAATAATAATAATAATAATAATAATAATAAATAATAATAATAATAATAAATAATAATAATAATAATAATAAATAATAATAATAATAATAATAACTACTCTATTATCATTAACAGTATTAAAATTCTTAATAGGAAAGTGTTCGCTTGTAGATAGAAATATTAAAATTGTGCCGTTTCTTAAAAAGTCATTCTTATTTAATATATTTATCTCATTTTTTCGTAAAACCAAAAGAAAATTATATATAATAATAATAGTTTCCAGACGTTTAACTGTATGCAAATTCTGTTTGCATACAATTTTTTTAAAATATTCTTTCTTTATTGTCATTCGGACGCTCCGTTCCCGCAGTTCACCAGCCTCGGAAAGTTGGGGTTAGGAAAAGCAAGCATCGCTCGGCCGAAAACCGACAAGTAAAAAATTTTTTTCCATGAAGAAGACAGACTCACCTGACAATGAGAAAATTATAAATGTGAGATAAGTCGATAGTTCGTGCGTGAAATAAATTATTTATTCGCAAAGAAAACTGTTACGTCTGGCGCACCTGTCGCTGACTCGACTGGCATGATTTGCGTCGTTCCTCGAGATTACCTGTCCGGGTAACAAATACGCGACTTACCTGAACGAGATGCAAAAATGATATCGTAGCAAGAAAAAAAAAATCGAATGCGGCTAATGTTTAAAACGACACATAAAGGGGCCCATTGTCAAATGGGGTGCACCAGTTCATCTTTTATGGATATTCCGAGTATAAAAATTACTTTTGAGCTTGTGTAGTTTGTTTTGTTTTTTTTTTAAAAAAATAATTTAAAATAAATAGAAGGCAATATTTAACTAAAATGTTTATTAACGAAGTTTTTCGACGTTGGGAAGCAAAATGTGAAATACAATAAGAGTTTCGTGGTTTTTAATTGGACCTTTAATTACATATTCCATGTCCTTGGTAAATATATTTTGTTTTATATGTAATTCAAGGTATCACCGGAGATAAACTGACCCTATATATCGAAGAACGTGTTCCTTGTTAAAAAGGTTCTGATTTTTATGTACAAGATCGTAAATAAGAAACACGAAAGCTTCGATTATAGTATATAACTCTCTTCTTTCTTTTTTTTCCCAAAGTAAAATGAATCAGATATTTCCCGCGTGAAATAAAAAGGTCCAGAATTTCTAGCAAAAATTTTGACATCCTACAATGGTTATAAAATTTCCGAAATGTTGATTATTTATATATCTGCCTCCGAGAGAGAGACAAGTTCCGCGCGCGGACAAGAAGATAGATAATCAGGGCCTCAGAGTTAATAATTCATAGGGGTATCTCCGTTTTAACAGATCTGAAAAAAACTTGTGGAAAATCTGTACCGGGTTTAAGGCCAAACAAATTCTTTATAAAAATTTGTTTTGAATAAAGTTGAACAATAGCCAAAAGTTGTGTTAAATGCCATTGTGTTTATCCTAGGATTTTGATCGATATTAAATTATTCACCTCGCAATATCCTAAGCGACAGGTGTTCTTCTGCTTGTTTGTTTTATTTTGTGTGTGCGCGCGCGGAGAGAAGATTTGTTACGTCTTTCCTAACCGAGAGACATTTTTGGCAGAAATTTCGGCGGCGAACGGTAGTTACCACGGCGAGGAAGAGAGTTATCTTTCCTTGCCTCTTTGGCAATTACGACTTGACGTCAGGAAACCGAGCGAAGAGAGTTATCTTTCCTTGCCTCTCTGGCAATTACGACTTGACGTCAGGAAACCGAGCGAAGAGAGTTATCTTTCCTTGCCTCTCTGGCAATTACGACTTGACGTCAGGAAACCGAGCGAAGAGAGTTATCTTTCCTTGCCTCTCTGGCAATTACGACTTGACGTCAGGAAACCGAGAGAAGAGAGTTATCTTTCCTTGCCTCTCTGGCAATTACGACTTGACGTCAGGAAACCGAGCGAAGAGAGTTATCTTTCCTTGCCTCTCTGGCAATTTCGACTTGACGTCAGGAAACCGAGAGAAGAATATCGCGGCCACGAACGGCTGACCCCGCGGTCCAAGCGAGTTTCCACGAGCCGCGCAGTTGTTGTAGCCGTGGGCTTATTATCTCGCTATACCCCCCACAGATACAATGGCGTCGTGGTAGTACAGTCGCAGGCTAAAAAGAACTCGAGACAGACTTGGCCGCTAAGATCGCCAATTAGAAAAAAAAAAGACAACAGAAAAAACTCGGCGAAAACAAAGAGATCCAAGGTCCAATTGGATGTTTTTATTGGACACCATTCGCGGAGCATCAAGTTGATTAACGAGTATTTAAAGCACAACCCATTAAAAGGAGAAATATGGCGACGGCATTAAGCAAGAAAAGTTCCGGAAACGGAAATAACTTGCACTTTTGCATTATGGGGCTCTTCTGCAGGCTATGGACTTAACTCTCTCTCTCTCTCTCTCTCTCGTGTTCATTACGGTGTTCGCTCGTTAATAAAAATGAAAACATTATGAAGTAAGTCGATTTGCCTTTAATTCTTAATATCAAACCGAACTTCTTCGCCACCCCCCCCCCGTTTCCCCCTAATGGCTGGAGATGAAGCGGGGGCTGGCAACTCGCCAAGATGAAAGAAGGCTGTGGCGACTCCTCGAGATTGCGTAATTCGCTCCGGCTTTGTCCGGCCACCGCTCCCACACGAACGCTCAATTGCACGTGCTCACGGGACCGGCATGAAGCGCCGACAATTCATTTCAGCCACTGAAAGCAACACTTAACTGCATCCGCAGAAGTGAAGAAGAGAAAAATATCGAGCCCGAAACCCAAACACCTGCCAGGCGAGTTCGTCTTCAATGGCGGCTGATCGCCGATGTCCTCCGTCGATAAGAAAGAAGCTTTCTCCTCCACTGTTTCAGGCCTGGACTCTCCCGAGCATAGATATTAAGACCGCCATTATCCCGAGACTGCCCCACCCACTCCAGGCTTTGTAGAGGAGGGTTAGTGGAGCACAAGAAGAAGAAGAGGAAGTGCGTTTTTTTTTCTTTATTAAAGACTAAAAACGATGAATGGCCTCGGTTGGTTGAGAGAGGGGGGGGGGTTGACGGAGAGAGAGAGAGAGAGAGAGACTTGACGTCATTACAGAGAGAGAGAGAGAGTCAGAGAAAAGAGTCAGAGAGAGAGAGAGAGAGAGAGAGAGAGGGGAGGAAAAACGGGATGAGAGAGAGAGAGAGAGTTCCAGTTCGCTGTATTAAGCCAGCCCGACAGAGGACGAGCCGATCCCCAGAGCGGCTGGTGCTGGCTGGGACCTTTCTGAATACTGCTGCTCGAAATGAACTTTCATAATGGCGGCAGTCGAAGGAAAATAATTCGAATTACGGATTACAATAGAGAGCAAACATGGTTTTTAAAAATATTTTGAATCGCGGATAAAAGGTCTTTTAAAGAGGAAAACAGGCAGACGAAGAAACTAAACAACAACAAAACTGTATCTATATTTAAAAAAAAAAAAACCTGTAAATTGAGAGGGCTGGCTGGATGAGATCCGACTCCTCTTCCCCCTGTGTGTAGCTGCTCCCGCTGTCGTAAACTTGAACTGATGTTCCAGATGAACGGTATAAATCCTCATATACGTTCTAGTTTGCAGCACTGAGCTACGCGACCAAATTATTTACCTATCGTCGTCTCTGTCTTTTACGCGACCAGACGTTTTTTTTTTTCTGGATTTGCTAAAACATTTTAAAGCTTTTTATATAGATCCACATGGAAAGAGAGAATGTTTGCCCACCCGTGCCAGCAAGATTCCGAGGTAATGGTTCTCGCATCCAAAGCTTACCTTTACCTTTATAACAAAGTTACGACGAGTCGCTTTGCGCGCAGATTCTTCAATCCGATGTTGGTTCTGCGAGCTGTCTCTGCATTTTCTTTGCTGTGCTTAAGCTCGCTCAGCTCTCGGTCCATGATGCGGGTGGTTCCAAAAGAAGACCCTGACGGGATGACGTTTCCTCGAAAAAATAACCCCCGCTCAGCCACTGAGCCCATTCCAGGAAAATCGTGGAAACACCATTGGCAGCCTCTGCGTTCAAAGAAGCCACCTAAACAGATTAGATTTAATACTTCAATGCAAAGTATTATTAATAACTCAAAATAAACGTACGTCTAATTTTAGATTTTAATTGCGATAAAGATTTCGAAAACCAGGGTACTGAGGCTATTATGAGCTGGTTTACACCAACAATGTCAACAACTATCTCGAATATTCTATTCCTTTTACGCACATATTCATCCTTATGGTTTCAAAAGAGTTTTAAAAGCTGCTGAAACTTTATTGTATTTATATTTAACACCTCTAGCGTTTCTGGCTGCAGAGGACTGAAAAGATTTGGAATCGTTCGACCACAGGTTAGAAAACCCTTGACTATTTTGAAAATGACCATCAGAAAATATATAGAAACTAAATTCGGCAGATCTAATATTTTCTAGATTTTTTTTTAGCCTGGAAAGATTCTAGCGAATCCGCTAAACTTTCTGAAATATCAAATCGCAAATCCAAGCTTCACGCCTGCGCTACACAGTAGAGGTATGGACAAACTGGAAATGTCGTGGCACCGAATGTCCTTAAAATTTCGATTATTTCAGAGCAAGTAAACGCGATTTTTCAATTAATGAGAATCATATTTACCGCTCCGAGACAAAAAATGAAACGTCAGTAGAATAATGAGCACAAGCGAAGAGCTTCATGATTTACCTGAACTATTTCTTTCACTTCTCGTTAAGCCTGAGCAAACTAAGTGTTGTTGTTTTTTTGTAGCTTATTTTCTTAAAATTATTTTTGCTTTCTTAAAGGTCGAAGAGAAGGGAGGCGTTTAAAAAGCATTCAGCAAAGATTTAACAAGAAAGCTTTCAGAGTTAGACCTATGAGAGAGGATTACGTCGTCTCAAGAAGATGACGGAACAAACAGCTGAAGACGGTTTAAACCTTTCAGCCTCTGAAACAGCAGAATTAGACATACATTTACACTTCCTTCTTTATCCTTCACCGCGGCCCGATCTGGGCGCGCGGTCGAAACGAGAATTCACCGGCAGTTTTAGATACAAATAAAAATGAAGACTGCGGCTAGGGATTTGTCTCCCTTGTAGAGACTGGTGGTGGGTGGCAGAACTACACGAGATTCTATAAACAAACAGAAGCAGTTTATTACGTTCGTAAAAAAAAGAATAACCTTTCGATCCTTTAGTAGTGAATGAGATATTATTTTCCATTATATCTTAAATTCCAATCCTGCCAATGGAGTTTTTAAAATATTTGAACTATTTGCTCTTTATATGTCTCCATTTATTGTTTGGATTTCAAAATGCTCAGAAATTAAAGACATCTCTTAAAATTGTGTTTATTCATGGTTAGTTTTAAAAAGATTCGGATACCGGGCATATAAAATTAGATCGACCCACCCCAGACCCATATCAGACTGTACCAACTTTATGTTTCAACACACAGTTTGGTTTTGTGTAGAAATCATACTACGTTCGTCGTTTGCTATTCTGATGATGACAACTTCTTGCGACTTGTGCGATGACTGTTCATAATAAAAGACGAGTGGTCCACTAAGACGACTGTCGCCAGGACAAGGATAGTTTGTGTCTGGGTTACGTCTTCGACCCTGTACCGTTTTTCTCTATTTTAAGATGTTTGCATTTAAATAAGTTGAATTCAATTGCTAGGAATTTGACAAATAAAAACAAACCAAAACTAAACACGAAATTAAGCAGTTTTGATTTTTTTTAGAAATATCTGTTTTTATCATCAAATTTGATACAAAATAAAACTTTCTGATACCTAGCCGATCAATCCCCTTTTGAAGTTTGGCAAGATGCACTTTTTATAAACTTTGTAAACGAAGATATTCTTGTTAAAAAATAAAGATAATAACGTATAACAATACAATCTTCGTTTACTTACGTCGTACTGTAATTTAGTGTAATATCACATAATGTAGTAGTTGAACTACTTACAGAGCAGACACTAATAACTGGTTTTCTAACACAGATTAAGTAAAATATTGAAATTGAAAGTCATAGTCATGTTCCAAGTTATCCGTAGGGACTTATATTGAAAATAGTTATATTGATTTACTCCACAATCACGGGAATCCCCTTTTTAAAAAAAGAGTGCTGCTGTTTATGATAATTTTTGAAATCGTTTTCTCAAAAACATTAAAAGTCAACGTCAAAAAATTGTGTAAAAAAACATTTTGTTCGGATCTCCTAATTAATTACCGTACTCCGCATCACGTTCCGTGGACGTCCAAATATGGCGCGAGTTTCGCTTCGAGGCTGGCGCATCAAGGGAAAATCTTGGCGAACCAAATATGGCGCGAGTTTCGCTTCGAGGCTGGCGCATCAAGGGAAAATCTTGGCGAACCAAATATGGCGCGAGTTTCGCTTCGAGGCTGGCGCATCAAGGGAAAATCTTGGCGAATCAAATATGGCGCGAGTTTCGCTTCGAGGCTGGCGCATCAAGGGAAAATCTTGGCGAAAACTCTCAAAAAAATGTTAATTAGGGTTTCTTTTGAAAAACACCCAAGTGACAAAACAAGAGGGTTAAAGGTGACGGAAAATGGTAAAATTTGTCCTATCGTTTGAGGTCTAAGGACAGCTATTAGCAGAGAGATAGAAGGACCGCTCCACCGTGTGTAACCGAAAAATCTCTACTAGAATTCTCTTCGCTTTTACACATGAGAGGAAACCATGTGAGGAAAAGTGCGAGCCGATCTCGACTGGGATTCGAATTTTAGTTTTCAATCCATCGCAGTCAAGACAAATATATTACAATACTATTATTCGTGAAAATGCAGTAAGAAATTCATATAGATATAGTGCCATTTAATCTTTAAATAATTTCTTTTTATTAATATAAAAGTAAATTTTAAAAAATATAGAAATTTTGTTTATTTTCTTTAACCAACTGAACTAACAAAGATCACAACAATGAATTGGTAATTTTGCTTTCTTATGCCGAAAAGTAATAATTGTTGTCCTAAATGAAAGATTTTCGATAAAAACAAACAGATATTAAGGTCGACGAGTAAACTCAATTTTACAACCCAGCCGTCAAAATAGTATATTTGTTAAAAAAACAACTGCCTCAAATCAGACACGGAAGTCCCTCCCATCTTGAACATGTAAGTCAGCCTTAATCATAGTACTGTAGAAATTCTTTCCTTCGACTCTTGAAGCATAAATATATCATGGTCCAAGGTTTCGCTTTCACCAGATAAATATTCTTTATCGACTTCATTTCCACTAAGAAACTGGTGGTAAACTCTTTTTTCTTGTCGTTTGGAACGCTTGCTTTCTTCGATCACATATCACGTCACATCAATTCGTACTCATACAGTTGAATAGATCCTGAGGAAAAAATAGATTGAAGCAAGTTTCACTAGGCCATTTGCAAATAGGATCGAGACCAGTGTTCTGAGACTTCATTAAGCGAATAGCTTGTATACCCATTTTCGCTCTTCCCAACATTCCAAAGTGGAACATGTTCACTCATGGATGCCCTTATTATTTTAGCAAAGAATACGCCAGGAAGGCAGTTTTTTTTTAAAAAAAAAAACCAAGTTAATTAAGTAAAATCTGAGGTCTCTAACTTTTGCTCGTAGCTTATTTCAGTCGATACATGGAACGAAGAAAAAGCCATCAAAGCTACGATAAAAAAGAAATTTCCATCAGTTTGATTTTTTTAAAAAAAAAAAAAAACTTATTCACACGATCACAGATGGAAATTTTTTTATACAATTCTGACACTAAAAGTATTGAATAAATTGTACTAAAACTTTATGCTGTTGATAATTATGACCTCTACTATTAGTAACTGTATGGATGCTGTAATATTGTTTCTACTAGCGCCACGATTGCATGTCAGCGCATTTAATTTGCAGGCTTGTCTGCAGTATGAATCCATAGCCACGTGTAAATTTCACGAACTTTAACAGATAGTCAGGTCACCTTTCCCGTGATGCATTGCGCTACAAGTTAAAATCTCGGCCTCCTTTTGTCTAAAATTGCTTAAAAGGCGACCAAAAGCCGCCTAAAAAAACATGCAAGTATATATTTTTTTTTCAATTTTAAAAAAAATATTTTTTCAAAGGTAAAAGAATAAGTAGAGGAAATTTCTGCCACGAGAAGCCAGCTTCTCAAAACGGAAATATTTACCCTGGCGCCCTTTCTGCTGCAAATGGTTTTCAATAAATCAATAAGAACCTTTTTAAACTTGTATATTCTGTATGTGGATGTAAACATCGATTAAAAACTGAAATTTATTTTTAAGAAAAGAATACAAATAAACTAAAAATAAAATGAAAAGAAAGAGATACGAAGGAGTTAAAATGGAATCACAGAGATCTGATTAAGAAATATCTCAAAGCCCCTTAAGGTTATCTCTTCCCATTTTTTTTCAAATTCGCTTCAAGCTCTTTTGTTGAACGATGTATTTTTTTTGTGTGTGTTTTCTCTTTCTCTCAGCGAAACACCCCCGATAATCGACCCTATCGGAGAACATTAGCCACGGTTGGATGTATGGCAAAACAAAACTGTTTTCATTCTCGAAAATTTGGAGACTGGTTCTGTCAAGAAGCTTCCCCCCCCTCTCCTCCTGAACGGTTTTAGATCCTCTTTCAGCTCAAACAGCGACGCTGTAAAGACAGATGCCTGAAGCGCCAATAAACTCAGTTGGTTTCATTTCCGGATCTACCGGAAGTCGAGGTCTACAGAACCTTTGAAACAGTATCTGTTTTTTGCTGTTGTATGTCTGCCGAGTTTTCTATTAAGTACTATTTACGCAAAACATTGTTTACAGAAAATATACTGAGTTTTAATTTACACACACAAAAGGGGCCTGGTTTTGTTGAATTATAAATTGTTTGTTATCGATGATGATGATGATGATGTTGCTGACTTATTGGTGTTAATTTTTTTTCTTTTTTATGTATGTGAGTTTCGTTTTAACATTTTACATATATATTTTTGATTGTATCAGATACCCTTGTAATTAAATATCAATTAAAATACAGTAATACAAATGTGTTTCATTTTTCTTCAAGTTAAATTGGGCTCAAAGCAGTCAGCGATTTGGCTAGATCGTTCATTAGCAAGAATTACAATCCAAAAAGTGATATAAAATCTAACCGTTAGACTGGGGATTCAGAGATGCACTTGGAAGTAAACAACTTTTAATAGATGTAAAATTTTAATCCTAAAATTTGATTTTATATAAAAGTGTGCAAAAACTGTAGCCTTAAAAATTACCCAGTAAAAACATACGTGTTAATTAAAAAAAATTTTGTTTTTTATTCGAGTATAAAGAATGGAACGAGCAGGAAGAAAATATCTAATATTTATTAGTTTACTTTTAATATACACTGTTAGTTCATTGAATAATTTTAAAGTGTCAAGTGAATCGGGCTATTTGTTCCTCAGCCCTCATCTTAAAACTAAAATGGGAAGAAATTCTGGTAAGTATGCCAACCGTCCGTTTTCCAAAACCGAGCTTTAAATGTTAGCAAAGTATGTGATCTGGAATCGCTCAAGTAAAGCAACCCTACTTACACAAGCAAACGGAAAACAGAACCAGCGGTATCACGGGAAACTGTGATGTCACGTAATGTCAGTCAGTCAAAGCAACTAGTAGCGCCTCTAGATTTTTCCTTTCTGGTTCGTCAAACTAACGACCAGAAGGGAGATACAAAATCCTTCCATGCAACTTGAGCTGTCATCTAACGGCAGCTTATTCTTGCATTTGGTAAAAGTAAACAATCAGCTACCGCATAATCTACAGAAATACGTGATTTTGTATAAAGAATAAAAAAGTAAGGACCAGAAGTTTCTGTATCACCGTAGAATTTCCTAACCTCGCTTGATGGTCGGATTACAAACCGGCCTGAATTTGCATAATGACGTCACGGTGACGCAGTGAGGGGCGTGGCCCGCTTCGTGGTTGAATGGGAGGGAAAACGACCAGCCGCTGAGAAATGTGACGACCTGAAATCTACCAGGCAGACGCAGGATTTCCGGAAAGACCTTCTAAGTCGTGACGACCACTGCGAGTACTGACCAGACAGGCAGAAGTAATCACGGGTACAGTGCCCAGCTGCAAGAGCAGGACTTCAAGACAGACTCTGTTATTGTTATTTCGAGGCTAGAGCAAAACTTCTGGGCCGTGACTTCTGTAACCTCCATTAAAATTTCCGTAAGTGAACAATTCGTCGCGTTCTTCCAAATGGTAATGCGCTTAGGAAACTATTGTTCACGAGGTGTCCGATACATCACTCTCACTAGATTAAGAACAGCGATGTCGCTCCAAACCACAATCTTTGTCGGACAGACTCCCAGCGGTCCAGAATTCGAAAAGGGCCTTATCCCGAGTGAAATGAAAACCACGAAGAGATATAAAAAACACACAAAAACACTAAATATGTGTAAAACACAAGTATGTAAAGATACATAAAGAAATAATTGCTAAGAGATCTTAAGTACTGTAAGTAAACATATTTTAATAAGAACCTTGAGACGCGTCAACATTTTTTTTAATAGAGAATTTTAGAACCGTGTGACATTGTTCGTAGTAAAAGTGGATAATTTTTCTCCTTTCCTTATGTACTTATTTATTTATTTACGCTTATCTGAGAAGGATTATCATCGCTAGGGAAACATCTTATATACTCTTCGACTCACCGATGAAAAAGAAAAGGTTTACCTTAGTAGTCATGCGCTGATATACCTGTAACTAACTGTACACACTAATGAATTGGTTATAAGGTAATGCGAGGTAAAGTGAACTAACGTTATTATTACTGGTAGCTAGCGCCTACGGCCAACTAGTTTTAGTGATAGAGACGCGTTATGCCACCTAGTGACCGATGGTTTCCGAGGTGAAGTGCCCTTTCAGTCTTGGATGCTATTTGCATTTTACGTACACGAATGAACGTAAAGAGAAGCATGTTTTTTTTTCAGTCAGCAAGCAGTGGATATTGTAATGTTTTTGCGGTATCAAATTGGGCATATATTCCAGCAGAAGTATAGAAAATGTATTTTTAAAAAAATTTAGTTAACTTTTTCTCTTCTTAGGATTACACTGACCAATTTTATAGGTTTCCTCTGCATATTTGGTATTGAAAGGAAACTTTCTATATTTGAGCTCTTTGGGGCAAGGATTGAAATAGGATAAAGTGGTAGAAAATTTAAAGGCATAATTAAAATCGTTTACACATGGATTGTCATTGGTTTCGGAAATGCAAAAGGTCTGTTATTTTTAGATATGGCAAGAACAGACAAAAAGTATTGATTACCGTTTATTGTGCAGTTAAAATAGCGATGACGTGGAGAAAATGTCAAAGAAGTTGTAAGAGAAACCAAGTGCACGAGGCAGTTAGAAGGTTTTAATGTTCCCCATTGCTTCCTACATCACCGTATCACAAGTAGAATGACAAATGCCAAACCGAAATCAATAGGATTATCGACTGCCTTTATTTCTGAACAAAAAGTTCGCTTAGCTGTTACAACTGGAGAATCGTGGAAGGATAAAGCTATGAAACATTGGTCACTAATCGACCGATCTGTGTGTTGCTGCTCTTTGTTCTCCATAGAAGACTCATCTTGGTTCTCAGTACTATTAGTGTCTGGCTTTTCAGAAGCTTCGGGATCTCTCTGACTGTCAGGATTTTGTAAGGGGAACTATTACGTGGCGGCGTCTTCGAGCAGAATGAGACTGGATACAGTTCCAGACTTGCAGTACCTGGTTCCATAAAGTTCGTGTTGGACCCGCTGGCAAAAAAACAACAACAACAATTTATTTGTGCCAATTTTCTTAGTTCTAAATGAAAATTGTGTGAAATAATTAATCTAACCTTATTCTCGGATAATGCACCTTTTCTCTATGTTTGGGGGAAAGGGGATCAAAACACTTGTTATTTTAAAATATTTTATTGAAGGTGTAAACATTTTCCTGGTACTCCATGATTTTATGGTTGGTTTTAAATAAGAATACGTTGACTAGTTTTCAGATGTGGTAATTCTGGAGTCGCTTTGTTTCTTCGGTAATTTTCACTCATACTTTTGACGGAAGTAAAGAGAGACACACACTCTCTCTCTCTCTCTCCCCCCCCTCTCTCTCTCTCGTAATATCTCCCTAATAACGTCATTTCTCTGTATTGACGTCACGTCTCCTCCCCCCTCTCTCTCTCTCTCGTCATATCTCCCTAATAACGTCATTTCTCTGTATTGACGTCACGTCTCCTCCCCCCCCCTCTCTCTCTCTCTCGTCATATCTCCCTAATAACGTCATTTCTCTGTATTGACGTCACGTCTCCTCCCCCCTCTCTCTCTCTCTCTCCCTCATCTCTCTCTCCTCTCTCTCTCTCGCTCTCTCCTCGTCTCTCTCTCTCTCGCCCTCTCTCCTCTCTCTCTCTCTCTCTCTCGTCATATCTCCCTAATAACGTCATTTCTCTGTATTGACGTCACGTCTCCTCCCCCCTCTCTCTCTCTATCTCAACGAAAGCAATAGATTGTACATCATTGAAAAAACCCTTAGTCTTAAAAAAAAAAAAGATTATCACTTTTGAAAAATTAAAACAATTTCGAATTCTGTTCCTGCTCAGGCGCTGAAGCACAGGTTTTAGCGTTACACAACTTTCCTACGTCGAGTGTGTTTAAAGGGGAAAGGGGACCGACTTTCTTCTTCTCAGGAACCGAACCTATCAGAAGTCCCTACCAGAACTTTTCATTTTCAGATGTGGGAGGAAACCTACTCGGCTGACTGATGAAAAAAAAGGGGGGAGGAGGAGAAGAAACCATGTCAGGAAGGTGCGTCAAACAGAAATCGGTCGGGAGCGGAAACCGAACTCGACCTCAGCAGGGGCTGGCCAGAGGGATAACCGCGACGCTGCCCGTAACACACACACAGATAAGGATTCTAATTTATGCCAAACCTGGTTTTGTTTTGTTATTTTTTTTTTTGTCTGTTTCTCTTGGTTTCGCGGCGGTGGAGGGACTCGACAAACTTTTTTTCCCCTCTTTCTCTCAACGGTGAAGAACTTAAGAAGAAACGACTTCCCCGAAAACAGCACGTGATGCAATTTTTTTTTTATTTTTCTTTCTTCTCTATTTCCCTTCTTCCCCCCCCTTTTTTTTTTTTTTTTTTTTTTTTCGGAACAGCAAACGGGCAACGTCCGTTTTCGTTCTCTCTCCGACCGCTCTACCGCCGCTTCAAGCCTTTTTTGCGTCGTCGTCGTCGCCGTCGTCGTCGTCGTCGTTGTTGTTGTTGTTGTTCTATAATTACGATTTCTCTCCCTTTGATGTCGCCGGGAACCGCGCTCTTTACAAAAGCGCGGCGGCGACGTGAAAACTCTAATCCAGCGGAAAATCAGGAGTTCGGTCCGGCCGAGTATTTATGTTGCTGGGGACCGATTCCAGTTTAGCGCGTCTCCTGTTCGGAAGGGAGCGAGAAGAAAGGGAAAAGAGTATAGGTGGGGGGAGGGAGACAGGACTTTGTCTATGGTGAGGTATTTTCTCCCATGTTCACGTAATAAGACCCGATTTGCACGTGCTCGAGTGGGTGGGTGGGGGGAGAGACTGCCTGATGAGAGTGTTCCTCACGTCGAAAGCGAGGTAGGGACGACTTCCGCTCCACTGCACCGCACTTTTGAGGGATTGCCAAATGCCAACCGTTTTCGGCTTTTGTTGGCCATTATTGTTTTAATACGCAGAAATCCCCGGATAATTTAATTGGTAGCGAATAATCACAAACTAATCGCGAGTTCGGGGAACAGTGATTATTAACTGGGCAGAAACGTACGTGTTGCGTCGGTAAGTGGGCGTGCTTCAATACACACCGTCCGCCATATTGTTCGAAAGCCCCCCTTTTTTTGTTTGTCTTTTTCTTTAAAAAAAACAACAACAAAACACGCGTGACGCTGAAGTGCGAGCCCCTACACGAATGCAATAATTGATAAGTAAAGATTTCAGAAACGAAAACAGTAAAAAAGATGAACGTTTGTCCAGAGGTTTAAGACGGTGGTGAAAAACTCGGAGATTACAGGTACAAAAGAAAGAAAGAAATAAACGTAACTTTTCTTTTTTTTTAAGGACAAAAGGCGAAATATTGGAGAAAGCCCTAAGAACAATAGCCGAAGGCTAGTAAATCTCTTGCTGCAGTAGAAGGAAGTTATTCGTAACTGTCATCCGTAGCGAGTACCCAACTTCGGCCCTATTGCGCTGAACTATCAGCTAGTAACGGTAACTCTTCTTAAGTTGTGTGAACTGGGCGCAATCTGCCCTTTAGGGTCCAGCAGGTCCTTCGGCAGAGTCGCCTTGAGTACGATTTGAGCATTTTAGTTGTGTCCTTTAAATAAAGTAAAATGTAATATTAATATTAGCGCAAGAAAGGGTTGGCGTTAGGTACAACACAATTATTTACCTTACGAAGTGTTCGGTATAATTGCTTGAGATCATTAAACCCCTTTTTTGTGTTCTTCGAGTAGAAATAGCAGTTTCAATTTTAAATCAGGAAAATCCAAAAAAAAGAAAACCAACAGGAGCGATACCATAAAGCAAAATACGAGTTTCATTCGTCAGTAAACATCACGTAGAATCCCTCTTTGTCGGTAGACTTCATACAAGGATTCTTTTATTATCGTTGCTAAGTCACGGAGTTCGAGATTTTTTGCCAAAAGTTTTTCATTTTCTTTAGGCACGCATCTCGCAGTATTGCTGTAACCGTATACCGGAACAACTTTTGCGACATTACCGGATCGATTCTGCTTACAGAGACATCTAGAAGAAAAGTGCTGAAGTGATAAACTTCAAAAAAACGCATCTGTCTCCTGAGAACATTTTATCTAACTTGGAGTTACAAGTGACGCTTCCATTTTAATGTCCAAGGTGGACATTTCAAAAACCTTTTGATATGAAAATTAAATTTTAGTTATGATTCAAAAAGGTGCCCTTCTCTCCAATAACTTTTTGTTTGTTGCGTGAATCTATCATCCAGTACAAAGTAATATTAACAGGTGCCCCCTATTTATAGTCCAATGAAAACATGGTTTGGATGTGAAAGCGATGCCTTCATTAGAAAGTAAATTATATTAAGCCACTTTTTTACCTCTTCATACAGAAGAATAGTTAAAGGAGTAAACACTAACCTTGACCTAACCACCACAGCAAGTCACCAGTGGAGTTCTTCGGCACTTTTGGGTTTACAACAGTGGACCGGAAATGGCCGTTGAATCTGGTTTCGTCACGTGAAGAGTTATTGACGTCATAACGTCTTACTTTTGTGGTAAAAAATAAAAAGGGGCCTTAAAATCAGGAGTCAAAACAAACTAAACCGGGACTGGAACCGTGAAACGATTCAAACAGCTGTTTTTGCCTTCTTCTAAACCGGAACCAAACCGAAACAGACGATCTCAAAATACGTGTCGACTCCCAGCTCTGAATTTGAAATTTATTTCTCCCATCCACATTAATTGCAACAAGAACTAAACTAAAGTTCACTGATGGATTTGTATGATACACTTGGACGGAGAATCCGCTAAAAAAAAATCTAAATAAAAGAAATATTACACATGATTTTAGGCTCATTCCCGCCCTTTGATGACAGTAAATTATTCCCTTACGGGATATTTCGTTGCCGAACCTGAACCATAGACTCCAACCACCCCACTCTCTCAGTCTGAAATCATGCACGTGTCGCATTAACTCGCAGTTGTCACTCTTCTCTAACATCCAGTGTGAGTGTGTGCGCGCGCGCGCAGAGCTAAAATTAGTATCAGAGTATAAAGTCTGCACATTCACATCCTTGTTTTCTATGTTTTAATACATTTATGGTAGCTAGCAAATAACGGAAAAAATCCGACAGAAAAAGTGGCTAAAATATAGAATTTTAACGGGAGCCGTTTCATCATCGAGAGGCAACCAGTTAGCAGGGAACCGATTGATGGTTTTATTGTTGACTTCTCTTATAACCTTTAGTGTTTCTATACGATATTATTAACGTTTTCTACGATCTAAATAATAGGAAGAAAGCAAAAAACAAAAAATATGCATGTAAACAAAATCAAAATGCATTGGTTTATTATTATCAACCAATTACTTGATTAATCCCGTTTTGCTGAAGTTACCTTTTTAGTGGAGCCTTTTGCTGCTATCATTTCAAAGTTCTGCTTTCTAATTCTTCCAGTTTTTCTCATCCCCCCTTGACGTCGCTAGTAAATATGAATGGTAATCTTTGATCTCAAGCAGCTTGTCAAACCAGTATACAAAAGGTATTCTACAGTGCAGATCCATCCACAAGGTCTCAGCGCTTATCCTACTTTTCTTTTCCTTTCCATCATTTCAATGCCCAAAGATTAAAAAAAAAAAAAAAAATCAATTCACTCACTACGTTTTTCAAGCCTAACAACTTTCTTTTAGTTGTAGGTTTCGCGAAACCACCAGGACTCGTTTTCGCTACGGGGGGGGTGTAAGTTGCTATAGCAGCAGTAATTCTTGATTAACCGTATAGTTTAGGCTGTGATCGACGTCACTATGACCTGTACATAAGCTACAATCAACGTAAACCGCAGGTTAAAAACGTATGACGTCGATTATAGCCTCACCTATACGGTTAATCGAGAATTACTGGTGCCATAACAAGTTACCCCTTGTAACAACAGGTAGCCCCGGTTTCCCCTACGCAATATGCACTTGTATTTTCTTTCTCTTAATCTCTCTCTGGCTCGGAAAAAAAAGACAAAAATTATTGCATTTAAAAGCCTGACTTTCTAAGCTTGAGGCTGCGTGTTTGCGTCTCACGTAGCGTTTTTGTTTGTAAAATTTGCTGCATTTGTTCACTCAGCGATTGGTTCTAACCAGTGGCCTGGTTTCTCTCATTTTAAGTACCGACCCATTCTGTTACATTTATCCCGGGTAGTTCGTTTTCCATTTCTCTGATAATCAGTTTTACAAAGGATACCACGTGGGAGCATCTTGTGCGGTTAACAACAAAGCTAAAAATTATTTTTGAAAACTCATTACTGATTTTCTCTATATCAATTAATAATTATAAGTTAAAAATCTGTAAAATGTAAAATTTGTTTGTGTGTGTGTGTGTGTTTTTTAAAGCATTTAGAACCACGTGGTTTCAGATGAAAACACAACACCAAAGAAGAAGGAAAAAAATGACTGATTTGGGTTTAAATAAACAATTTTTTGGCTATTACCACTTTCTATTGTTAATAATGGAAAACATTTTAGCGTTTAAAAATAAATAAATAAAAACTGCAGTACGCAGAGATTAGTTGTGAGAAGTAACCGCAGTACTCCGGAGAAAAGTCACGTGTAACACACTATTACTAGCGAAGCGGGAGAGCTACGTCAATAGCTAAGCATACGACACGGAAGGGAAAACAAACGCAAACATGACGAGAGTTCTCGCTACGAGCCCCCACAACAGTTTCTCAGTGATAAGCTATGCCGAGCATCATCTCTCTCGCTTTAAAATTATGGAGAGCGACAAACGAATGAAACTTCTTCTGGATAGGGAGGGTTCTAGTTTTGGAAATTCGTCTGATACTAGATAAAGTTTACTATCTTGCTGAAAGGAGAGTAATATATATATATTATTTAAAAATCTATTTTTTTCCCTATTAGCATTACATTAGACCATCGTTTTTTTTTTTCTATATCTATCGGTAATATCAAGCAAAAATGATTGTGAAACAGAATGGCTATTCAGATAGTATGGAACTTTCGAAGTAGGCGGTGCCTCGTATCGCCCCACAAGCATAGAGTTAGTATTCTCAAGGCTCCTTGAAAAGGGACCATTTAATCATTTGTTTAAAAAGGGAGCCCATTTTACAAGTAATCGTTAAAAAAAACCCAACAGAATTCTAGCTTTATGTAGTATACACGAAGAGACATTATACAGCAGCGTTCCCTGATCACTTTTCTGTGGTATTTATTTACATCTAGTATATTTTTACGCAATTTACTTCGGAGGACATTTGAAACTTTTCAGCCTCCGCTCTCATTTCCTCCTATTGTCTCGTTGTTCCGCTCTGGTGAAAACCCTGCAAATTATTTCAAACACCCATACCAATTTCCAACAAAAGCACAAACTTCACTCTGTAATCCGGCTTGCAGATCTTTTTTTTTTTTTTCAAAATAGGAGAATTATTATTAAAAACAAACAAACAAAAAATTCCAAAAGTGAGAATAACGAAGGACAAGAAACGCCTCCTTGTGCCCGTCGTTGTTTTTTTTTTTAAGTCTTTCTACTACATGAGGAATGGTAAGTGGAACATATGGTAGAGTTTTCTTTCCCATTTGGCCTTTTTGTTGTTGTTTTACCCTATTAAGGGTGGACCCGGAGCGTACGGTCTGCGCTCTATCCCGTTGTGTGCGCGCACCTGTTCGCAAGCGACAGTAACTCTAACCCCAACTAGAAACAGAACACAGCTGGAAGGGGCGAAATGATGAAGACGGCCGAGGTGCGCCCAACCTTCAAACCCTATAACACCCCCCCACCCCACCTCTCCACTCGCCGACGAAGAAAGTCAGCCAAAAAATTGCTTTCTTCAAACGAACCTTTGTATAATTAGAAGAAAGGGGCTGCGCAATTTGCGGGTAGCAGCGTTTTTTTTTTTTTTTTTTTGTTTTTTTTTACTAGTCGGCAAAGCTTTGACTTAAAAAAATCTCCAGATAAATGGGGGAAAGCGGAGACAGAGAGATGGAGAGAGAGAGAGAGAGAGAGGAAGAGAGAGAGAGAGGAGATGGAGAGGTGGGGACAGAGAGATGGAGAGAGAGAGGGGTGGAGAGGTGGAGGTGGGGACACATACAGAGAGAGAGAGGAGAGAGAGAGAGAGAGA
The DNA here is from genome assembly GCA_018389105.1 of Nautilus pompilius. Classification (NCBI taxonomy): domain Eukaryota; kingdom Metazoa; phylum Mollusca; class Cephalopoda; order Nautilida; family Nautilidae; genus Nautilus; species Nautilus pompilius. The sequence goes on along the minus strand of JACATO010000289.1, from coordinate 16,596 downwards.
GAGAGAGAGAGAAGAGAGAGAGAGGAGAGAGAGACAGAGAGATGGAGAGGTGGAGATGAGGCCCGAGAGATGGAGATGGAGATGAAGAGAGAGAGAGAGAGGGCGGTAGAGAGTGGGGAGAAGGATTTGGGGTTTTTAAAATGTCACGATGATGGAAAACTCGAGACAGATCGGGACAGTAACCGAAGACGATGTTCATTTCGCTACAGTATTCCGGAAGCAACAACAACAGCAACAACAAAAAAGTGGGGTTTAGACGAGCAACAAGTGTATTATGAAATGGTTAAAGCAGCAACAACAACGACAACAAAAGCAGTCGGTGTTCTCTACCCTTTGGGTTTCTTTTTCAAATAGAAGTGATTTCTACTCTCAATGTTTCGAGCAAGTTCAAAAACAACAAAAAAACGTCGGCCACGGACAAAGGCTTTCCCGACGCCCCTTTCCGAAGACGACGTAGAACCGCAGAAGAAACAATCGAGGTAAGTCTTAGCTCTCTTCCATCCCCGATCAACACGCAGTCCATCTGCCAAGGAAGACTCCTATTGCTGCCAGACCAAACTGAGACATTCGCGGGACCGTAGCCATAAACACAACCACCCTGAAGCAAAAATATTTGCTATATTATATTTCATAGAACTTATTCTTACTTCTGTCCCTGTATATATTAAAAAAAAGTTTAACAACATTTATTTTGCTTCTAACCGTCAATATTCATTCTTTTTATCAGAAATGTCGCTCGCATTTTTAACGTATTTACTACTCTCTCTCTTTTTTTTTAATTTCAAATTATCATTTCCCTTTTTATTCCTTTTTTGCTAAAAGAATAACGCGGATGAATCGTAGACTAAAGAAGGCAAACTATCAGCTTTATATAGTTCTCTGGTATTAGTTCTTTGGTTGATTTGCTGCGTTTAGATCAAATCCTAAAATAATTTTCCCAACATACCCCCTACTCTCCTCACTGTACATCTGTTCTCCGTCAAAGTATCTGGTTTAAATCAGCATTTTCCTCCCGCTCTTCCAAGATGTAACGTTTACCCTGTCTCGGTAAACACGAGAAAGGTTGGAAACAAAAACAAAATATTCCATAAATTCTACTTAAGACCTGTTTAGTTCATTCTTTTCCTCCCTCATATCCATCAAGTTTCCTTGGAAAACTGATCGTCCCTAACCGCATGGAGACCCTTTTAACCAATTAAAAGTTCACGAAAATATAGAAATTGTATGTTACGTCTTAATTATTCTTTTTATTTAAATTTAATTTTTAAAAAAATGGTCAATTTGTTTTCATTTATTTATTTCTGTACAGGTAATTTTTCTAAAACCGAATCATTCTTTCACGAATGAACATGAACAATAGACGGTTTCGCCTTTCTTTAAATTAATTGTTTTGCGCTTCTGTCCCACGTAGAAATTATAGCAAACTTTATACGAAAAGTTTATCAAAACTATTAGCAGGAAGTTAGTTTTATTACATTAAATAAGTTTAAAACTGTTTAAAATATTTAACTCCGTCGGAACAAAAGATAAGCTAAAGCTAAGATTAATGTGATGTAGATAAAAGGCTTACATTTATTTTACTGTATCTTATCCGATTGTCTTAAGTATTTTAATCGCAGTTTTAGGTTTAATGTAGGTAATACATGCACACACATGCAATCGAAAGTCGTCAAATTATCTATACTGTTTTCTTTAATTTCTACAAAATCTTGCTTTAAAAGTTACGAATACTTCTTTTTTTTTTTGTTTTAAAGAAATTTAATTTTCGGATATGATCACCTGAAAACCTTGTTTTATTAACAGAACACCTTCAGCTATGCGCCTTCACCTACAAAAAAAAAAAAATAATAAGGAAAGATATCAGATATTTTTAGTGGAACTCCGAGACTCCTGAATTTAACGGCGAGGATTTCAGAAATTCGAGCTCTAATACGTGTGATGAGCACGTATCTGCAATAGAAATTATTTGAAATACTTTAGTGTGAAGCGTATTTTTATCTTATTATTATTTTCAAGTTTAAAACAAGTGTGGTGTGATTTCATTTTTATGCAAATTATAATCGAAGCATGTTTTAAGCTTCAGGTTTGAGCAAATGTAAATAAACATCAACTAAAAAGAACGGTAAAACAACAAATATCTACTATAATTTTACTTAATTAAGAACGAATATGAATGTTACTTTTATTTGAGGCATATAATTATAGTTTTGATTTTAAAAATTAAACATGACAGAAATGTTCCTAAAGATTAGGTTGTTATATTAAGTTCTGATAGCATCTGTTTAAGAGAATATCATCTTGGAGTATATTAAGTTTTGCTTAGTAAAGAGAGACTTGGCTAACAATTTTCGTTTAGCTTCATGCCTTTAAAAGGTTATTATAAACTTTAGATTATAATTGCATTTTTAAAAGTAGAAATCTGTTCATACATTAATTTTTTTATTATATTAATTCGACTTGAAATGCTTCACAATGAAATCTAATAAAGTTTATTTATGGAAAATTATTCTAGATTTCTTTTTTTTTTTTTCGTTAATGAAAGCAGTGACTTCTATGATCACACCCGTTGATCTTGCCAAAAGATTAGTATAAATACAACATCGAAGCCTTGGATTTTGTAAAAAATTATTTACTTATTTTAAGAAATTTTGGTTTGAATGCTTTACCATATCACGTAATAGAGGAGAGGTGTAGAGACTATATGAACTTTTTCAAATAATGTGGCGTAGTGACCTTGTGTGAGTAAGAATTTACTTTTGATGCGGGAGGGGGGCGCCATACGAGAGAGAGAGAGAGAGAGAGAGAAGAGAGAGAGAGAGAGAGAGAGAGAGAGAGAGAGAGAGAGAGAGAGAGAGAGAGAGAGAGAGAGAGAGAAAGCGATGGAGAGCGAGAGAGAGAGAGAGAAGCTTCCGTTATTTTTTGTTATTGTTTTTGCACTGTTGTACTGTGTTGCGTGTGTGTGTGTGTGTGTAATGCGAGGGTGCAAAAGATTAGGCTAGCCAAGCGTTTTGGTGGGCAAATATATAGCGACCAGTTCCACTAGTTAGGTTATTACCATCGAAAGATTTCGAATCAGGAAACATCGATTTTGGCGGATTATCGACCTCAAATTTAAGCTGGAGATGTTGAAGCCGGCCGGAAGAGAGAGAACAGTTACTCAGTTACCCCCTCTAACGGCAGGACGGAGGACGAGAGATGCGAAACATTTCTACACACACAGAGTAAAAGATTGTTACATTATAATATTCATCAATATCGTAATGTCAATCGATTTACAGGGGTAACTTTCGCATTGTTACCAAAGCAGTCTGGGTCTAAAACTTATTCGCTGCCTATCTTGTAAACTTCTAAAACTGATAGGTTTGTATAAAATCGGATAGCAGGTCCGCAAAAATAGATGACTGCCAGCCATCTGTTCACAATCCTTCATAGTTTATCTAAATATCCACATTACCTTGAAATAGGCTCTTGGTTCTATTACGAACAGTTAAATCCGAATGATAATTTTAAAGTTTAATGCATTCATAAACTATACTAAAATTAAGTCACAAAAGTCTATCAATACTTTCTCTAATGCAGCTTAAACTTAAGGACGCGGTTAGCGAAACAGTAAGCTTATAAATCTCTATTTTTTTTCGATTTTCTGTATTTGCTCTTGAATTCCTTAAAACAAAATTAAATTATGCTGTAGCTAAAAAATTTACTACATCCAATCTCCAAATAAAACATTTTTTTTTTATCTCTGTTGGAAGCTGCAAATTAAAATGTCTACGTCATGATGACGTCAAAATGACTATCCTCATGAAAGGTAAGCCTAAGGAATAACACGTGATATCTGGTGGAATTCGCCTCTAGTCACATGACTCCTTTTTGAAAGCTACACGTAAAACATCTACACGACAAAGAAACTCTTTTTTATATAAATAAACAATTTCCAAAGAGTTCTTCGCTTTATTTCTCTATATATAGAGAAACCGAAATAAAAGGGCATCTTATTCTTTTTTTGAGATACATTCCTTTAACAGTTCGTTCTTATCAATTAATACACGGTACTTGGTTTGGAGAAGACCGTCATAACAAGTCGAAACTACAAGAGGTCAATCAATGTCAGCATATAGAATTGAAGATAAACTCTAGTATCCTTGTTTTGTTTTTTTAATGCATTTTTGTCGGTTTGCCACTGTGAGGAAGGAGTCCGTTAACTTTTCCCATTGCAGTCAAGGTCTTTTATTACTACTGACCAAGGAAGTTTTAATTTTACTTTCTCTAATGCAAACTAATACAACAGCGATTCTCCTTTATATAAATGAAACCACCTAACCTAAATTTACATATTTCAGATGTATTATGAAGCCAAAGCGATCGCACGGTATTTTGCCATGTACGAAAGGTTTTGTTGCAGACAGTTCACTTCCAAAAATCTCGATATTTCTTGTGAATCCATGGCCAGGATTGCTGTGAAGCCCACTGCCAAATATCACTGATGCGGAAGGGCGACTTCATGGGCCTACAACAGTAACACGACGTGAACAGTGCTATTACTCGCCAGGTGCGCACTTACCGACATCATCCGTGATAACGGAACTGAGCTAGAACAAACGGTCCAATCTTATCTCCATGTCTAACAAGAACAAAGGGCGTCGAATTAGAGGACATGTCCAACAGGACTCTCAACAGAGGCGTATATTGTTCCACGACGAGTCCGCCGTTTTAGCAGTTTACGTCAAAAGGTCGCACCTGGCTTGTTTTAAAATTATCAGGGCTGATGCGTCATGGTATGTGGTGCGATCTGGCATGATGAAAAGACAGAATCTGCATTTGTGGAAAGTCGTCTCGTTTCTGCCGGGTACACTGCCGATTTATAGACATCCCCTGTCATTGTACCACTAAGCCATACGGGATCCGTCGCCCTTATTTTTCAGAAGGAGGCGCTAGATGCCACACCTCTCGTGTGGCTGCGGGCTAGAAGAGAAACAACGGCATTCCGCTTCTTTCCCGTGTACTCTGAAGTCCTGTTATGAATCCTATCGATCACCTGTAGAAGCATCTGGCTTCTCAGCTGAAAGCAACCCATACACGTTCTATTGATGTGACGGAATTAAAGGATCTTTCACACGGACACGTGGGAACACGGACCAGACCATGTTAGGAAATCTCTTTGATTCAATATTTTTTTATGAATATAGCACAACTTCATTTTTATTAGTATATGAAATCTGCCCGTTTTATTTTAATTCAATAGAACTTCTTAACGAACATATTTTTTAAAAAAAGAAGCTGAGAAACTATGTATGCCTGTCTAGCAAATTATTTATCTTTCATGAAATAAGGTAAAATTTTGTGTTAAAAAAACTAGTGTTAGATCCACAATTAAAGACACCATATGCTAAAACTATTAATAACCAAACCGAGATAAATATATCAAACGCTGTTGAGAAATTACCCGTTTATGAAGATTTTGTAACCTTTAATTGCCCTCTTTTCAAGTAAATAATGTTCTAAAACGTTGATGGAAAAAGCACAATACAAAGTATACAATGTTTTATTTTAAATTTGGTTAATTTAAACTGAAATCGTACTATTATAACAAAAACAAAAAAACTCTGTTTTAGTTGATGCGGCTTCTCTAGTGGCCTTTTCAAAATGCGCATTTATACATTTTTATTAATTGTACAGGTATACATAAATCAAATAAGTCTAATATAGAAATTTCTGACAGGTTTGTTTTCGACTAATTTTTTATTGATATATTTTTTTTTTTAAATTTGTATGACAATTTATTTTCGGTAAATAAATAGAAATTCTTTGTTTTCACTTTTCTTCTTTAGCAATTGCACCACCACAACCCCTAAAAAAAATTTAAAAAAGATCCTTTTTATGTATTCTTCAAATCACGTGTTCAATCATCCCGTCCTTCTTCTGTAGTCTCGCAGAGAACGATAAGGTGCTAATGTCTTCAGAGTTGAGTCCTGGGCCAGCAGGTACTTGGCGAATGACCGAAGCCATTTACCCACAATGTTTCCGGATAGCAAGGAGAATCTGTTGTATTATAGTCACGCGTTTGGATATCGTAGGACTTTACTTTTTCGTTAAAAAAAGCAGCAGTGCCATAATAATATTACTTCGTCTCTTGTAGTAAACTTAAGATATAGGGTACTGGAAGCTCTACCAAAATTGCGAAAAATATAGATAATAAAATGCAAAACACTTGAAAGCGTTTATTTGCGAATTATTTTACTTGCTATTTATTTGGTGCATTTTTGAGCACTCTGAATTTGCACTTACGAGGCATTATTCCTCTAGTTTTTTACATGCACTTTGATCTTCAACAACAGCAGCCCATCTTGGCAGATATTTTGTAAAGTGTATGGTCTGTTCGAACCGTCGCTATGACAACGCTTCGCTTTAGAGAGACAGCTTTAGGGTAATATGGCGACCATTTTCTCTAAATCTCGTTGTTTTAAAACGTGTGTACGAATAAAAATATAAAATAAGTAAGAACCGATTCAGCCCGAGTCTTTTGTTGTTTTTTTTCTCTCGTTTTTTTTTTTTTTGTTTGTTTAGGGAAGACCTTATTTAACTGTACTTATTTGAAATATTTAAAAAATATATATGATATACTAAATACTATCTTATATGAGAGTTTTTCTTAAATAAAAAGACGTCTAATATTGTTTTTTGTTCTGTTTGTTTTAGAGTGAATTCGCTTTCTACTATCTACGTCCTATTTTTTGAATTTTACTATCACAGCGTGAGAGAGAGAGAGAGAGATATGGGGTGAGGGAGGGAGGGGAGAGAGAGGAGAGAGAGAGAGAGAGAGAGATGGGGAGAGGGAGGGAGGGAGGAGAGAGAGATAGATGATGAAGTCAGTACAGAGAGAGGTAGTTGTTCATTATAACAACACAATCAGAGGGAAAACGCAACAAACAAGGACGGCAACAATAAAAAAGTGAATTGGGATTTAATATTGCAAAACGTATTATCACGCAAAAGATTTTTTTTTAATTTCACAAGAAGCGGATGCGCCAGAAGGTGAGGTGTTGGTCATGGACCCTGGCGTATAAAAGGAAGTAGAAGTAAATATAATAATATCGGTTGTTCTACTGAGGAATGTTGTTTGCTCAACACCGGTGCTTTTGTTCGAATGGTTACACGTTGAGTCTTAGTTTACAACGAACTAATTTAAATTCTGTAATAAGAGAAAACAGATAATCCGTATATATATATATACGGTTTTGCAGTCAAGTATACGAAAATCGCAAAACTTGTCAAACAAATGACTGACCAAAATAGTTTTCATCATTAAGATACCTTTTCCAAATATTCTTAGTTTGTTGTTTACAGAGACGTCTTTGTCTTTGACGTCTATTACAGATATGTAATTACATCATTTAACATAATCGATATTTAATCTCTAAATACTTCTTTTTTTTTCATTTATTCTTTCATGTATCAATCCATACTACTTTGTGAAAGATTTCTTATACCGTACTCATGGTGCTATCGGTTTACTTAGTAGTTTGTGAGGAATACAAGAGGCATTTAGCTTTTCATTGTCTCGTTTGATCTCTCGATCGTCTTTACCAGCATTTGTGACTTCCAATCCATCCGGTGTATCTGGCACAATTGGTTTGCTTGTTGGCTTTTTTTCCATGAGAGAGAGAGAGAGAGAGAGAGAGAGAGAAGAGAGGAGAAGAGAGAAAGAGGAGAGAGAGAGAGAGGAGAGAGAGAGAATGGAGAGATGGAGATGAAGAGAGAGGGATGGAGAGAGAGAGAGAGAGAGAAAGAGAGAGAGAGAAGAAGAGAGAGATGGGGGAGAGAGAGAGATTGGGGAGAGAAGAGAGAGGTGAAAGAGAGAGAGAGAGAAGAGAGAGAGAGAGGAGAAGAGAGAGAGAGAGATGGGAGAGAGGGAGATGGAGATAGAGAGAGAGAGAGAGAGAGAAGAGCGAGAGAGAGAGAGAGAGAGAGAGAGAGAGAGATGGAGAGATGGAGGGAGGGAGATAGAGAGGAGAGAGAGAGAAAGAGAGAGAGAGAGAGAGCGAGAAGAGAGAGAGAGAGAGAGAGAGAGAGAGATGGAGAGATGGAGATGAGAGAGAGATGATGAGAAGAGAGAGAGAAGAGAGAGAGAGAGAGAAGAGAGAGAGATGGGGAGAGAGAGAGAGTTGGGAGAGAGAGAGAGGTTTGAAGAGAGAGAGAGAGAAGAGAGGGAGAGAGAGAGAAGAGAGAGAGAGAGATGGGGAGAGAGAGGAGATGAGAGAGCGAGAGAGAGAGAGAGAGAGAGGAGAGAGAGAGCGAGAGAGATGGAGCGAATGGGAGGGAGGGAGGATAGAGAGAGAAGAGAGAAAGAGAGAGAGAGATGTGGGAGAAGGGCGGGAGGGCGAGAGAGAGAGAGAAAGAAGATCTCGCTCATCGCAGCGCGAGAGATCTAGCTATTCGCTCTGTCCGGAGTCTTGATTCTTCCTCCGTCCGTTTTTTTCTTTGTCGTAAGATTTTTTCTTTGCGGTAGGAAAAAAAAAACGATCTGAAGCCACGTTCGAAGTGTCCAGCTCACAATGACGCCCGTGTTTCGTTATCCACTGGCCGACAAAATACGGAACTAGTCACTTTTAACAGCATTGGCACCAGAGCGGACACAAATCCAGGAAAGTTAAAAAAAAAAAACAAAAAAGAAAAAAAAATGTAAGATTCGTATTCTTTTTTAGTTAAAACGTCCTGCGCGTCTTCCGTCAGCGTATAAGACATCCAACAAAGTGACCTCCTGGCGTCGCTTTCCGAAACCAGGAAAAGGAAAGGTGGGGTGGGGTCCGTGACATCAGTCGCGCGTTTATCGCTGAATGTCCCGACTCTGCGACCGATCATTTACGGATACGGAAAGGAAACCTGAGTACGCGGAAGAAACCTTTGCGGTCGGCGGGTGAGGAAGAGCGAGAAGAAATCATGCCAGGGAAGGAACTACGGCCAACTGGAGGAGCCTCGACGGGGATTCGCTCCGTAACAGCCCGGTAGTCCACGAGTCGATCACCGCGCCACCTGTAGTCGCTTTTACCTAATCCTTGATGACTAAAAAAAAAAAGCCAAACTCAAACGTCTTTACACGGCATTTATACGACATTTACTATCTTTCATTAACGTCGCGTAAACAGGAAGCAAAGACTGTCTTTGATCGCTCGTCTTATCCGTTAAGGATGAAAGAAAGAGAACCTTTCATCTGGCGTGCTTTCTTTTCTATGAGGGCCGAATATCTCTATTAAAATTTGTCTTCGTAGACGGAAATAAAGATTCCATAGAAAGGAAAATAGACCACACGCCATTTCTGTAGTCTACTATTTTAAGTATCAGTTCAAAAAGAACTGTAGCTACGTCACACGCACACGCACTTCAACACTGTGGCAGTAATACCATGTCACGTGACTACAATGGCGTACTTCCAGTCTGTAATTATATGTGCCCGCGGTGTCTAGAACGAGCGACCTTAATCCAGGCAAAGTCACCAGCTTGACTAAATAAGCTGATTGTTGCTGCGCTGTACCAACGGAGATAAAGTCTCTACAAGGGGCAACTGTGGTGAAGAAGCGCAGTGCTGCGATTTCCCGCTAGAGTACGTTGCCTGTTCCGCGCCAGAAGAGCGCCGACAATTTCGACTGCGGCAGAAAAATCCCTATCAGAACCCTTTCAATTTTAGATGTGAAAAGAAACTAGAGTACCCGGGAAAAAAGCCACGAGACCGGCCAGCTGGTTGGGTGGGGGGGGGGAAGAGTCAAGTCTGAGGAAAAGCCTCTGGTGCCGAGGTAAATTCCAGTTATCTCCACCGGAAAAAGGGGGCACTACGATCGCAAGTCCTTACTAAAGCGAACGGCGGATTATATCGATTTTAATTAATGGCGGGTGTGTGTGTGTGTGTGTGTTGTGCGCGTGCGTTTGTCGCTCACTTGTTCAAATCTTGACGGATTTATGTCTTCTCAGTATCGAACAATGTCAAGGAAATAGAACTGAAACCTGTCAGACGCGACAGAGGGAGACCTGTTCAAAGTTAGTGTACGCATATAACTCCAAACGCAGGAACAGAGTGGCAGCTTTCCATCCACCTCGAAGCCCCTGCTTCAGACTCGCTGGCCCTCGATATTCTCTCTCTCGTGGTTACCTTCGACGTAGGATAGCGGCTGATGGGTTTACATGGCGTCGTGACGGTCACTTTCGGACTGGTACCGATAAGAGCGCTCACCGAAAGTCGTCGACGCTTCCCGCCACCTGGCGGATTAGTCTTCTTCTATATTCAGCTCCATCTTTCTATATTCTCGACACGGGTTCAAACTGGGGAAAGAAAAAAAAGATAGACTTAGGGGGGAGGAAAGAAATCCCTATTCGACTACGATTGCTCGCGGCGACAGGTTCAATGCAGTTTCTTTCGAGCACTGGTTAAAACAGTCTGTTCCCGTAGTATTTCCCATGTGTACCTGATTAACTGCTTAGAGTTAGAAGGTTCTTTTGTTTCATCACATGAACCCTCCCACCCAACACACTGGCACCATAAACAAATCACGTCGAACACAGTCATCTGAAGTACATAACGCCTTCTTTTCGAAGTGAGTCAATAAAGTACATTTTTAAAACAAAAGACAGTCACCGTCCTTTGATCCGGGTGGAGACTGTCTAAAGGATATTTAGGATGTAACTGCATTGGTATTGAAAGATAACACAACGATTGTTTCACCGCCACCCCCTTTTGAAATGGATTGCCTGTCGTGCTATTTCTTTCCCTTTCGTCAGAAGACTTAGAGGGAGCGCTTGTATAAATAACACATCTGAGCATCACGAAATATGAGGAGATGAACAATCGTGACCATTAATCTGTAATAAACAAAAACGGCATTATTTCTTACATCAGAAGATCGTAAAGTAACTTCTAACAAGTGTCAGTACTCTGGGAATTTCTTTCTGTTTGTTTGTTTCTTGGATGAATTAATGTTCCGGAAAGAGGCGGGTGGTAATGTCGGAGGTGCATCATCGTTACATCCCATTTTTCAAAAAGATCTGAGGGAATTTTTGAGGGGGAAATGTAAGGTTTCTTTGTTACTTACACAGCTGCGTTTCTCTTTCTTCTCTTTATGGTTCTGTCGTATAGATCTGCGGTTTGTGTATCGTTGTCAGTAGTTATCAGACGGCTTCTAACCTTTTTTGTTGCTACATTTTTTGTGTGTGTGTGTGTGTGTGTATTAAAAACATAAGAGAAATTACCAAAATTGGTTAACCTGTCAAATCTCCGTCCTGACATACGTCCCGCGGTCTAGGGAGGGAGAAAACGGGGGCTGCCATCAGCATGTTTTCCCGGGTTCGGGTTTGGAGTGGCAATCGAGCCGCAAGTCAGTCAAGAGCTACCCCGCAAAACGTCTACCGCGTGAACTACAACTCCTCAGCTTTAGATCTGAGGGGAAACCGGACTGCACAGGAGAAACCCACGTGGCTAGTGAAGGAGAGCGGTAATGATAAACAGAGCCGTAGTTCGGAATATCCTTTTCATTTTTATTTTATAACTTTTCGCCAGTGTTCTCTCCCTCTATTTCTTTCTTCTCCTGCGATAGAATATTATCTTTAACTCCGCGCATTGTCGTTTTTTGGAAAGCTCGCAGATGCACCTTTCCTCGCTTACATTTAAAGGAGAGTTGACAGAATGCGATGTTTCGAAATTCCATTAGCATCACCACCTTTCCGCAACTGCAAAGTCCACAACCTGCGTCACGAACTTCAGCGCCTCCATCAGGGGGAAACGTTCAGCTAGGTAAGTTCCGCTGGATCTGAGCAGTGTTGCGTTTTGTGGGAGGGTGCAGATGTAAACTTCGTTCCGGGAACAATTCACTGCTTTCCGAAAGAGATCCTGGCTTTGCATGTTATCAGGCAATATTTAAATTTACTTTTAAGCGTGGATTAAGAACCAGGATCGACAATGTCCTTCCCCAAAAGGTGAGTTTAGACCAAACTTAAGAAGTACTAAATTTATAATCATTTAAAACAGCGCTCAAAAGGAAATCCATCGGTAAGGTAACTATTTATTACCATCACCTGTTTGGGTCAGAAAGTTTTTTTTAAAAGATATAAGCATTGGTAGAGATGGAAAATAATTACAGAATAATAAAAACGTACGAAGATTTAATTTAGCACTTTCAATACAAATTAATAAATAAACTTAAGAGAAAATTAATATTTTCACTTTTCAACATAAAATTTCCCTAACGTGAATAATGATTATAGACGGTTAGAATGTGAAGCAGCGTATGACAAAAAAGAGCAATAATTTTCCATGTATTCGTAAGATTTGGCTAAACAAAGAAGATTATGAATTTCTACAATATTCTTCCATTCTCTGAATATATTTCTGTCTGGAAGAAAATTATATAAATCCATAGTTTTATGCAATCAGAACCTGAAATAGCATTCTGCTTGACTAAGAATAAGCATTGCTTTGTTATTATTATTACAGCATTTAAAAAAAAAATGTATGCTAATTTTCAGGTTAAAATTTTTTTTTAAATTTAAAACGCATTTTGGTAAAAAAAGCTTTAGCCTTGAGCGAGTGATAATGAGAGAGAGAGAGAGAGAGAGAGAGAGAGAGAGAGAGAGAGAGATGATGGAGAGAGAGAAAGAGAGAGAGAGAGAGAGAGAGAGAGGATGAAAGAGAGAGAGATGAAGAGAGAGAGAGAAAGAGAAAGAGAGAGAGAGAAGAGAAGAGAGAGAGAGAGAGAGAGAGAGAGAGGAGAGAGAGAGAGAGAGAGATGAAGAGAGAGAGAAAGGGAGAGAGAGAGATAAGAGAGAGAGAGAGAGAGATTAAGAAGAATAGAGAGCGAGAGAGAGAGAGAGGAGAGAGATAGAGAGAGAGAGAGATGAGATGGAGAGAGAGAGAGATGGAGAGGGAGATGATGGAGAGAAGATAGAGAGAGAGAGAGAGAGAAACGCACTTAGCATGAAACTTATCAGTAGAAGTATCGAAGTTCTGTATAGAACGTTGATTTTTAAAAGTAAAACTCGTCTTTCTGATTAAATAAAACGTAAAGCAAAAAAAAAACACAAACACACCGACGAAACTGGATGACCCAGGAAACTGTTAAATAAATACATCTCATTAATAACAAACGCCAAAATGTCATAAAAGTAATATTTCTGCCATGCATTTAGCCAGAAGTTGTGGACGGTTCAAAATATGCAAGTATGCTTATGGAAAAAAAAATTTGAAAAAGCATAGCTAATGGTAGAATATACGAAAAACGTTCGTTTTCTTATAAAAGAAACGTTTAAAAAATCTTGATGTTGGCGCTGTTCTTCTGTCGATAACACAAGTTCTAGAATAAAACATTTGCGGTAAATTCCTAACGGTGGACATTGTTGCTCCCTTAGATGGTCTTGCTTTAGCCAAAGTGAATTTCTGCCTCTTTATAATAAAATCCTACGTGCAAGTTTTTTTATTATTCTTTTTGTTTAAACCCAAAATCCTTGTTTCCAAATATATCCTTATGTTAATATCTTCTGTGATGCATCATTTTGGGGGAAAAAAACAAAAGAATGGAAATTTAGACTTGAAGAAACGGACCATTCTTTATGTTTCGGTTTTTTAAAACGTCTAATGAATTACATACATGAAGAGCTGATGTATTTTAATTGATCTTAAGGCAGATGTGCGACATTTGTTTCTTGCCATTATTCAATATCTAGTTCTTTAGGGCGACTTTCTTTGTTACTCGAATATGAGTTGATGATCAAAGACAGGTTCTGTGTCTCGCTTTTCTGTTTTTTTTTTATTATATGTTTATTAAAACAACAAATCCACTATTCCCTTTAGCGATATTCATTTAGATCTGTTTTTGCTGAATTCTGGTATCAAGCTTTGAACAAGAACGAACTGCTCAGACTAGAAGGTAGTAGTTCCATTACCTCTAGTCTGAAAAGTATATATATATATATATATATGTGTGTGTGTGTCCCTATGAATATAGAATCAAAATCCTCAAAATTAAAAGCAAAACTTCAAGGTAAAGGAAACGCTTTAATATACTATTTTTTTAAATTTAACTTTGAGATATTAACCCAATCTTCTCTAACTCTAATTCTAACAAATTGAGTTTACTGATGAACAAAAATGACAAGTTTTGCTTTATAATTAATTGGCTAGCGGAAAAGTACGTGCAAAGACAAACTAAATGACAAAAAATAAAATTAAATAAACTTTTTAAAAATGTTTCCAATCGATATTTAAAAAGAAATTAATTTTAAATGAATATTTAAAATTCTATAATGCATACAGATTATTTTTGTTTCCCCCTTTTAAAATTAACTGTCAGACTCGAGACAAAAGTTATCAGGCTAAAAACAAACAGGGTACTTTAATCAAAATGGATTATTCTGCAAATGGGCAAAATCCGAGGAAGACCTGTGATCTACGATGGATCGTGTCGTCCTAATGACAGCTGGTCTGATCAAAAAGAGAACGACGGGGTTCTAGATGCTCTGTCATTACAAAGCTTCGTTTGTGAGAAGGGGAACGAAAGTACTACACGTTCTGGGTGTAGGTTTGATTCCTCTTGTCTAGAAGAAAGTAAACGCGAAAGAGAACTTAACAGAATTATTGAGCCGAAGAACGAAAGGATGGAGAAAACTTACATTGTTTTTCTTACTGAAAAAAAAATCTTTTTTTTTGTTTGGTTTACGGTAAATGCCCCATTATCTACTGGCATCCTGTAATAAATTCTCCATTTTTGACTTATCAAACACCTCTTCACTATTTCATGTAAAACTTTGGCTATATTCCAAGAGGTGTAGATAATGAAACAATAGCGTCATTAATGGGCAAGATGGGGAAGTAGATCACCTGACAAACTATCCCCTTTTTCCCTTAGTCGCTTCAGCAATAAATGGATAGCAAATTCGCTACTGCTTTTGTGGCAAAAACCGAGAAGTGACAGGCTGTCGTTTTCATATCCTGTCGCTCCTCTGGATCACATTCGGTGGCAATGCTGGCGGTACGAAATATCGCGGCTTCTACACCAGGCCAGTCAAGGGTGCCTCTTCTTCGATCAATACTCCAGCCACAAAATTCGTACCAACCAAGCAGACATCTCGACCGCTCAGCGACTAACACGAGGTGATCGGCCTTGCCGCATAGATATCTGAATATAAAAGACTCCAGAGGAAATTCAAATTAAAGGACCAGCGAAGCCCACGCGGTTTAACATAGGTTACTAAAATTTGTATTTCAACACCCCACTGTTGTACTTAATAAGCACAAACGTATACAAGAAGTGTGTAAATAGTCGCGGATACATACTTTAGAACAGAAAAGGTGATGACATCTAAAACCATACACACGCCATGTTGCACAACTATGACACATAGGAGAGCGTCATACGGCACTATGCACATCTGATGTGTTTGCCGTCGTCCTGGACAGGACTATTGTAGTGAAGTTTCCCACGCAGATCGATGGGATACCAACTTGATGCTGTTACATTTAATATCGAGATGACATGTAAAAATGGCGTCAACAGTCATTAAAGATGGCATTTCATCCGATGAATCATATTTTAACTTATCTCATTATTGATCAACGTTTTAAGGAGGATACAACAGGAAATCCACAAGTTCTGTTACTACTATATTGGTTTTATTTTTCTGTCATTTAAATATATATTATAATTGCTTCAGAATTGAATTATTAGAGCTTTCAAAATTATTAATGGCCGCTTTTTTGGGTGTGGCCTATCTGATTGGTGGTCACTGAGTTCAAGAAGGCTAATCTGCGTTAGTTAGTCTTCTCGCATGGTATAAGATCTTTTTAAAGGAGAATTCTTGGTAGCTCTGCGGAACCCTATTCTGACGTCGAAGCTGAAGACAATTGACAGAAGTGAGCCAGCCATAAGAAGCCATAACAGGGAGATGCGCCAGAACGAGGCGCTGTTTTCCCGGAATTCGAACTCGGTTCCACAGCCGTATTGGTCCAGTAGTCTACAGCAGAATCACCTCACCGCTATAAACAGGAATAAAGCACGATCATTACATTAATGGCTATCATCATTGATTGGTGTCGATCGGTCATCTAACTAGTAACGAACGATGACTTTTATCTTTTGACTCGATCATTACATCATTCGCCGCGGATAATTCGGCTCTGGAACAGTCCCGCACTTACGTAAAACGGGTCTGTACATTGTAGAAGTTGAAAATTGCATTCCAACAATTAAGCGACGTCTATAAAGGTTTATGACTGCTTGGAAAAGGGAATAAATGTAGCCATTTCTCCAGACCGTGATCTTGCATCGATGACTGCTGCAAGCACCGATCTGTATCGAACGTAATAGACGGAACTGACGTCATCTAATCGTCAGAAGACAAACGGGCAACGTTCTCATTAGAGAATGACGCCAGCCATTCTTTTCCCGTGTTGGTGTCCTTAAACTTAATGGTGTAATACTATCAGTGTTGGTAGCCAGCAGGTTTGCCAGCGGAAGCCCGAGTAACGTACTGCTTATTATGTCTATTTTAAGATTTCTTCCTGGTTGCTCTATTTTCTTTTTAGAAAATAACTAATCATCGTTTCGCGTTCTCTAAGCCGGT